>DVZN01001395.1:0-10263 GCA_018237365.1 Caria ino melicerta
AATTGTAGTCTTTATGTATTAAAACAAGTGTCGCCGTTTTATTATCCACTTTATTTTTTCCCCTGCTTTAATCTACCTTGTGCATAAAACATGATTGATACTTATATCTTACTTTTATTTGTACAAGTTATGAGTTCCTTGCCATGTACATGTCGCCTGCAAAGGTCTAAGCTAAGCATGGTGTTGTAGGTTACTACCACGGAATAGATGAAACAGGTTGGAAAGGAAATTGTAGTCTTTATGTATTAAAACAAGTGTCGCCGTTTTATTATCCACTTTATTTTTTCCCCTGCTTTAATCTACCATTTGCATAAAACATGATTGATACTTATATCTTACTTTTATTTGTACAAGTTATGATGTTAGCAATTTTTAGACATACATACATATCTTCACGTCACTCACGGGGTAGGCACAGTGTATCGAGTGCCAAGTGTCACGACTCCTATATAGACAATTTTAGACATATTTATGGTAACGTACAATATACAAAATTTTTACATTAACAGATATTCAGCTACCTCATTACCAACAAAACCGAACTGTCACCAAGATTCTAAAACATAAGTATGCAGTTCTTTAACATCAGGAGATATATTTTGGTTTCATAAATTATTTTATGAAAACCCGTCAAAAATATATCAAGATAACTTCATTTTGAAATATTGCCTATGTACCAAAATTAAAAGAACGAGACCTACAAAAGGAACACGCAATACCAAAGAATTTTCAACAAGATATTTTGTACGTAAGCATCCGATAAATACGTTGGTACCAGTTTGTTTAAAATGTTTTTTAGGCATCTTGAAACTAAAGAAAGGACGAGTACAGGGAGTGCTTAAAATACATATGCGCTCAGGTGAAATGGCAAAAGAATTACGAGGGGGTGATAGAAAAACATTCACATTCGCATCGCGAAAAGAAGCAATTGAAAAATTTATTCAGTCTTTTACACCTTTAGAAACGCATTATTGTCGTGGAAAAGACCGTCACCGTGTATATTTGGCTCCCGATTTGTCTATTAAAAGAATGCACGCAATGTATAATGATCAATCCTTGCCGGGGAAAAGTGTTTTAACACTTCTTTTAACATTGGTTTCGGTGCTGTTCGGCAAGATGTTTGTTCTACTTGCCTACAACTATCAGAAAACATTAAAATAGAAAAAAATGGTGGTAAAAAACAAGAGTTCATGGTTCAAAAAAGAATACATAAGCTGCGGGCAAAAGCTTTTTTCAATTATTTAAGGGAGGAAAAAGAAGGACTTGTAACCCTTTCATTCGATTGCCAGAAAAATCTACCTATGCCTAAAATTCCTGACCAGGCGACATATTATTCCCGACAAATTTACCTTTTTAACTTTACTGTAGTTGAGAGCTAATCACGGACTTCTTTAAAAAAAGAAAATGTTTTTGCATATTTGACGGAAGATGTTGCAGCAAAGTCATCTAATGAGATATGTAGTGCTTTGCACAATGCGTTATGTTTACTGGCATTAAAACCGTTCGGCTAATGGCTGACGGCTGCGCGGGCCAAAATAAAAACAGAATGATGGTTGGTATATTAATGAAGTGGTGGTGGTACAGCTCCCAGACATATCAAACGAGTAGAGCTCATATACACAGTAACTGGTCACTAATTTATGCCCCCAGATAGGGTTTTTGCCTACATCGAAAAAAAATGCCGTGCTCGTGAAAATATAACAAACCCTCAAGAGTATATAGAACTTATTTCTGAACATGAGACAATCTGGGCACTGCAGTTTCTATTTTTGATTGGCGCACTGCTACAGAAAATATTGTAAAAAAATCCGATAAACTGCATTTCAAAATCAGTACAGTGAAGAGAATCATAATAAAAAGGTCTATGACGTCCACAAACATGTTGTTGAGAGGAGAAATCTCATACAATAGTGACATTGGAACATCTAAAAGTATTTTAGCCCGAGGTAAAAGAATAACGCAATTACAGCCAGAACGTTTGCCTTGTGGAGTTTCTGTTGCCCAGGCAAAATTGACTGATGTCCAAAATCTTTTAAAAAAACATTACCGTGACGAATGGAAAAATATAGATGACTTAAGCTTTTTTTTTAATTTATTAGAAAGGGACACTAATTTACCCCAGGGTGAAATTAAGAATTGTCATGGTCAAGAGATGGAAGAGGTGATTAATTTTGTTTGATTTTCGTAGAATGTTTATAAATAATAAAATTCATCTAATTTATTGATTTCGTTTGATTTGCGAAAATCAAACAAAATCAATAAATTAGTACTACTACTCTATTATCTACTTATTTAAGTTTTAGAGAAATTTTAATTTCAAACTATTGTTATTAAAATTCTTAGTGACAACCCTGATAATGATTCATAATGATGAATTGTATCAAAAATGGTAATATCCACAGTAGATTTTTTCCAAAACTGGTAATATCCAAGCGTTTATATCAAACCTAGTAAAATCCAATCAATTTCTGCTTTTTGCGCCTTAATTATCCACAGACAAGGTAAGATTGTACATTAGGCATCCTTTTCTGACCCATATGGGGTTATCTAGCTCAAAAGAGACGTAAATAGAACCTGCATTAATAGGATAGAATAAAATAAGTAATTGTGTAAAAGCATCTTTAACGGATTTTTCCACTTATGCTGTTCACCGACACATATGGATTTTGACTTATTTTTTATTATTCTCCACGTTTTCGAGAATATCACAAATATTAAAAATAGGTAAATTATATTTGTGTTATTTCAAGTTACAACATCTCCTTTTTGATTTTTATATTATTCTGTTTTTATTTAAATAATTGCTTGCATTGAAGATAATATAAAAATTGCGTCTATCTATTCACCCCATTCTACGATAACAAATACAATTATGTAGTCAAAGGCTAAAACTGTGTCTTTTCACCCCTTTCTGCGGTAGTAAGAAATCCATATCGTCGGTGATACTGCAATACCGCGTAAGTAACAATTGCAAATACCGCGGAAGTACGAAAAAATCAAAATTGAAATTTCGCGCCTATGAATTCTAGACAGCGATTGGCATCGTCCCGTGTAACAACGCGAGCGCTATAACCAATCAAATCGCTTCAAACTACACTTGTCGAAACCGCGTGAGTTGTGGACTGACGATTTTATCCTCAATACCGCGTATCTACACAGCATTACTTGGAGCGTGTGGTCGTTGTTTGTGCCTCCGTAATATAAGTGATTTTCATTGATATTTTGGGATCAAACGGTAAGTAAATGTTAAAACTTTGATTTTTTAATACCTTAGGTACAATTTGAAAGCATTAGTTGATTTAAAACTTATCTTATTGAATATTAAAAATGTTAATATTTTTGTTATGGTAGTTACGCGGTATTTTAACATTCTCTTTGCATAATGATTTGCCTACTTACGCGAATTTAACACTCTCATTGTAACTCATTTTTCTTCTGTTTAGGTAAAAAAAATATTATGGAAGAGATAAATGATGATGGTATGAAGGTCACAACATTGAGGGATCTCCAAAAACGACGGCAAGAACTTCTTCGTAAAAGGCAGAGTGTTTTAGACAAAAATCGTTCTCAAAATCCAACCATATATACCTATCATAATATACCTCAAAAAATTCATGAGTTACCCAAAAACTTAACAGATGTTGATGAGGATATAGCTAATTGCGATACGTTAACAACATGTTTTCCCATATCTCCCAGTCAGGCTTCATTCACTGCCATTCCAGATGTACATACAGAACAAACCTTTGTCGTTTTACCTCCAGACTATACTAGCACTTCATCTACTTTTGTGCCAATATTCACTGAAGAAGTAGCTACAGATTTTAATCATTACGATCCCAGTTCTTCATCCAATATTATCCCGAATGTTGCAGAAGAAACAGTTATACAAATTCACCTTGAAAATCCTAGCACTTCGTCCACTGATGTCCCGCCTGTTGCTCAAGAAACCATCGTACATTTTTCTCCCGATGACTCCACCACCGATCCAGACTACGTGCCGTTATCTGATATTACTAACATAGAACCTATGGAATCTAATGATCCTGAATGGTTTCCAGAAAGAAATTTGGAACCAGAAGCTGGAAGAGACTCAAGGAAAAGAAAACGTAAAGCTGACTCTGAAACCTGGAAAAGACAACTAAACAAGAAGGATAGAATGTTAGGAAAAGCTTATCTTGGATTTAAGAAAGTAGGTAATAAGTACCATCAGAAAGAGCCGAAACCTGAAAGATCTATGGGCCCTAAGTGTATGTCAGCATTTTGTATTCGCAGCAAAAAATTTTTTTGCCCAAACCTATCTGAAGACATTAGAAAGGACGTTTTCAATCGTTTTTGGAGCATGACATGGTTTGAGAAAAAAATGTATGTAAGATCAATGATTGACACGGAACACGTTAAAAGGAAGACTATTGAAGGCAATTCTAGACGATCAGATACTAAATTATATTATTTACAAATACATGGCAAAAAGGAAAGAGTTTGTTTAAAGACATTTCTGGCCACCTTAGGCATAAAAGAGTGGACTGTTCGCTACTGGCTTGGTGATAAGACCCTTGTGAATTCGGTTAATTCGAACCCGGCTCCGATTTCGCATAATTCTAAACGAGATTCTGTCAAATGCTATTTATCTTTATTACCCAAATTACCCTCACATTATTGTCGCCAATCAACCACGAAACAGTATGTAGAACCGATAATACAATCGAAAGCACAATTGTACAAGCTATACGTTGAATATTCGTCGTCAGAAGCCAAGCCAGTAGCTTCGAGAAAACTCTTTTTTGACATATTAATTGAGGAAAATATAGCTCTTTTTCAGCCAAAAAAAGATGCCTGTGATTATTGTAGTTCGTATGCAGTGGGTAATGTTTCCGAAGAAGATTATCAGCGTCACGTCGAATTGAAAAATTTAGCTCGAGCTGAAAAGACTAAAGATAAAGAAATTGCAAAACAAGGGATTGCTCATACTATTACTGCAGATTTGCAAGCCGTGAAATTATGTCCTACTTTGTCGGCTAGTGCGCTATATTTTAAAACCAAATTGGCAGTGCATAATTTCACAGTTTTTAACATTGGTACTAACGATGTTACCTGTTATTGGTTCGACGAGACCGCCTGCGATCTGAAAGCTACCACATATGCGTCGTTCTTTGTAGATTATATTAAAACGAAATTGTTACAAGATAATCTTAAGGATGTAATTATATGGACGGATGGTTGTACTGCGCAGAATAGGAACAGTATTGTTTCTAACGCTCTCCTGAGATTAGCGATGGATAAGAAAGTTACCATTACACAGAAGTATCTGGAGAAGGGCCACACCCAAATGGAGGTGGATTCGGTGCATTCACTTATTGAGAGAAAACTCAAAAATGTCGAGATTTTCCTGCCATCGCAATATGCAACTATTACCAAAGTTGCTCGAAAGAATCCTTTTCCTTACAAAGTCGAACAACCCGATCATACCTTCTTCAAAGACTACAGTGTTAAAGAGTACCAAGTTTACGACTCTATACGCCCTGGGCGTGTTTCTGGCGATGATTGTGTTGTGGACTTGCGAGTTTTGAAATATAATCCTAATGGGACTATCGAGTTTAAAAAGCACTTCGAAAGTGAATTTACTCCACTACCTCGAAGACCAAAGAATATTTCTACATTGATAAGCAACGTACCAAGGCTTTATGAGTCTAGATTGTCTATACTGGAAAGTAAATATGAGCATTTGCAACAATTAAAGACTGTTATTCCTCGTGATTGCCATCAATTTTACGATGATTTACCCTCTAAAAAATAAGTTCCTATATCAAGATTTAAGATCTCATTAGTTTCAGTATCTACTTAATTATTACCAAAACTTCGTTAGATGTTTTTAAAATAAGAGTATTTCCAAATGTAAGATCTCATTACTTACTACTACTACGTAGTATGTAGAACTTATATTTTTCTAAACTTTGTTAGAATTATGTTTTTGTTGTCTTCTATGTATCTACTTATTAAGTTACTTATTTAGTAGGTACACTTTTTGTTTCTAAATGTTTATTTTATGTTTTTGATGTTTCTATAGTTATTGCAGGCAGTTTAAAACTGCTTACATCTAAAGTTAATAATATTTTTACTTATTTTGAAATATATAAGACTGATATCGTGTTCAAAGACGCAAAAAATAATATTTTTGAATACCCAATCTTTTATTTTATCCCTCTTACAAATAAGCGTAAATAGTGAAAATGCTCAACAACAATTCATTTACGATGATTCAATACCGCGAAAGTGAATTTATTAATCGTCTATGAGGTTTTCTTACTAATGGATCATATTGATAGCTAAAGCACATCAATTTACAATTAGTTTCTAGTTCAATCAGCCGAAGATGTAATAAAGATAAATATATATTCAGTTTTTTCGCTCTCCTGTAAAATTTGTCACCCATCAGTTACGCGCTATTAGCACCTGTGGCTTACGCGGTATTGCAGTATCACCGACGATATCACATAAGCGTTATTTTGTCTTCCAATTAAAAAAAAACAAATAAAATCATCCAATGCCCATACAGATTTCACCTTTGAAATTGTATAATACTTATTTATCATACTCTAATCAGACTTCTATAGGCACCTATTCTGAACTCTAATCAATTGATACTTCATTCTAAAATTAAATCTATATTGTCTTGGTTAATAATACCCGTTAAACAAAGTAGGTAGATACTGTCTACTTGTCTATATTTTAAATAGGTATTAAGAAAAGAGGAAAATAAATTTATTTAAACTTTATTGTACACAAATAAATCATTGTGAATACAAAGGGCGGACTTAATGCTATATGCATTCTCTCCCAGTCAACCTTAAGGCTAACATAGAGATCTAATTTTATAGGTATTACAAAAAAATATTTTTTTTATGTTCCTACTGTAAAAACTTAACTATCAACTCGAGAATATGTATTGCAATTTTTTAAGGAACATGCAAATTAGTTTAGCGCTAATCCGAGTGCTGCTTGCCTCGAGCGGTAGGTAACGTTATTCATGTGTTCTGAGTACAATACTTGTTTACTTGTCGTCCATTGTATGCGAGCTCACTGCCTTGTGTTAAAACATGCGTCTTTTAGACAGCCGAGCCGTTGGATTCGTAGCCCTAGGCTTTTGTCGCTTGTATGATTTTGAATTCATAAGTAGATGATACTGCTAGCGTTTTTGGGTGAACTGATCGTAATAAATCTAAATATTTCAAATATGTTGTAAATTAAACCTAGTTGATATCCTCGTAAGGGTAGAAATAGGTGCAGTTAGTATTCCACTGATTGATTAACGGTATATCATAATATAATGTAGTCTAAAATAAATAAAAAACTACTCTGTACAAAAAAATTCGCTTCGCGTCTGTGTCTATGTATGTTTAGATCTTTAAAACTACGCAAAGGATTTTGACGCGGTTTTTTTAATAGGTAAAGTGATTCAAGAGGAAGGTTTATGTATATAAAACATGCATTATATAATAGAGAAACACTGATCATTTTAGAGGTTTATAAATTGATGTTTGTGAGAGATATTCTTTAAATATTGTCACGCCCATAATCCTCAAAAGGGTAGGCACAGGTACATACTAGTATGCACCCACGATTATCCGACAATATTAGGTCCCATGTTGTGCCTAGGATTGCCACCCCGTCGCCAATCGGGCACAAATCCAATCCCAGGCAACGTCATTTTTCCAGAAAAACTCAGAAAAGTCATGAATAGAACAAGTTGTCCCACCTGGGAATCGAACCCGGGACCTCTCGCGTCAAAGTCGCACACCGACACCACTCGACCACAGAGACATTCTTTAGTACATTTATTATCAGCTTAGCACCTGTGCGAAGACGGGACGACTCGCTATTAAGTGATAAACTTGGAGTTTTTTATCTCGTGCTGTCAATGAACATTTAATTTTGCAAGAAATATATCATTTGACACGAGAAAAAAATATTATGTTACACATTCATAAATAGGCAGGAGGTGAAGGTTCCTTGTTTGGTTCGATTAAGGTTGCCGTGTTGTCCCAAGTCCCTTATGTAGAGTGGATTATCTGCCTCGCTGGCAAACAGCTCGTAAAAAGCGAGCGTAAATTAATGGCTTAACTTAGATAAAGTATAGGTACTCCTACATACTTTGTATAAAAATACGCGCTAATTGCTATTACTGTTTAACTGTTTAACTACTCTTAAAGTGCAAAACAGCAACTTTTCCAAGCAGGGATTTACCGCTTGACCTATTCCTACCGCCGTAATATCAAGGTTTGATACTATCGTACTCCGATCAGAAGGATAGGGTAGCTACACTTGCATATTTCGCCTAAAACCTCAACCATAGGAAAGCAAGGTATATATTATATGCAGGACAGTTGTGTGCTTGTATCCATCCTAAACTATAACTATATAAAAGGACTAATTATAAACATTGTCTATCACTACATAGTATAAAACAAAGTCGCTTTCTCTGTCCCTATGTATGCTTAGATCTTTAAAACCACGCAACAGATTTTGGTGCGGGTTTTTAAATAGATAGAGTGGTTCAACAGGAAGGTTTATATGTAAATACATGCATAAAATAATAGAGAAACACTGATAATTTTAGAAGTTTCTAATGTGATGTCTGTGAGAGACATTCTGTACTATAATTACTATCAGTTTTGCACCCGTGCGAAGCTGGGGCGATCGCTAGTTGACAATAAAACAATAATATTTAAAAATTTGCATCTATCAGCAATATTTTTTTTGTTCGCTACTTATTTAAAAAAAAACCATGACCATAACCTAATTGACCGGATTTCGTCTTATATAAGTTTGACAACGGCGACTATCTATGACAAGAAATATGCATGTGGAAGGAGCACTGCACTGTATGAAGTGATATATGGCAGTCAGTATTCCCTAACTATCTCTTATAATAATTGGCGTGAAGATGTATATGATAAGAACATTTTAAAATATAGAGATAGCTTCTCGTTTCCCTGATCATAATATACGGTGGGAATAAGCTAGAAAATTTGTTGTCTCAATAGAAAATAACATCAACACCCTGTTTATTAACATAGAAAATAATTTGGGACTATTGTAACACATATATTTAAACATAAGTGAGATTACATCGGTAGGTGACGACAGGTTTACTTACAATTTCATTAAATTAAGCAAGAAACTTTCCCAACCTCTATAATCAGATATGAGTATCATGTTGCTGGCTATTTGCATAACAAAGTTGGTATTAAAAAGGTAAGAAATGAATGGATAGAAAAAATGTATACCATCTGTAACTTCCACATGCAAATCGGAGATTTTTCTATGAATACATATTCGCAATCTCATATATCGTTCAGTTGCAATCGCCTTTATAATTATTTGCAATGTTTACTTAACACCCTTTCACACATGATGAGATATCGACAATGCAACGCTTGGGGTGAGCAACCCTCGACGTAAATGCTATCAAAAGTTATCACCTACGTTCGGTGCCAAAATATTATGCTTAAAGTTTGTAATTTACTTTCTGCTTTTTTAAACCGCTCTCGAGGATATCTGGACGTGTTACTTGCTAACCTGACTATGCATTGGAAACCTCTTATAAAAGTAGGTAATCATTGCAGTGACTTTAAACTCACTTTACTCACAACAGGAAAGATAAAGTTGATAATTATATATAGTTGATATATATATATTGAGTATTGAAACCAGCCGGTAAAGTAATTAAAACTAAAGTTATCCATCTCTATGAGATTCATCAACTCGAAACCCAAACCTTTACATCAATAAAATCGTGTTCTATATTATATGCCAAAAACAACAATTATGTTACAACTACGTACGTATTTTTAACATTATGAGTAGATAAAATATATTTATTTTATAGTCGTATTATAGAACCAACTATTCAAACAATTAACTTCTAAAAATCTATTAAGTTACAATTGTGTTTATGTATTAATATGAATTTAATTTAAGTTTGAATAAATTGGAATTAATACACAATATTTCATTAATGCAGAAGTTTAATGATACAAAGTTTTAAGTTAAAAATTAACGAGCAGTATTTACATTGCTAAACATGGAATTACTCGATTATTTATACAACTAGCTAAAATCCGCGGCTTGGTCCGTGTGGGTCTTTAAGAATATTTTATGATTTTATTTTTTGAACGAAACCCTAATTATACACTTTTTTCCGAAACACACTTGTACTTTTCCACAAAACTTTTAATATATCTTTCTGTTACAGTTTAGCCA
>DVZN01001396.1:0-10263 GCA_018237365.1 Caria ino melicerta
CCACCTATCACATCATGGGCCCCTTATACCTTGGCTAATCGTAGGTGTTCTAGTATATCTACTGGACTTACGAGTCGAGGAGATACCAGCACACCTCTGCCAACCCAATGATAATAAATAAATTTAAAAGCACATTCATTTTATATCATTGCCACACTTTTATTTTTTATAATATGAATTAGGTTTTAGTTAGCGTTAGAATTATTAAAGTGTAATATATTTGTACCTACAATGTACACATAAACTTGACCAACAAAAAGCTCTCTTTTCTAAAGTATTAAGCAACGGCCCTTGAAATAATTAACTAAAAACAAATTAGGCGAAGGCGTTGCTAAAATGTATAATTCACCCTTTGACCTACAAGAGTTTCGACATGGACTTTTCCAATATTGCGTTAACGTCGCGAGCCTCCGACATAAATCGTTTCGATACATCAATCGACTTCTTGCTACGGTTTTTGCATGACAAAAATACTAACTACCTACTTAATATCGAAGATCTGGGCAATCACGAAATCTAATAAGAAATATCGTCACGCCCATATATCCTCGAAAGGGTAGCGGCAGAGGTATATAGTAGTATGCACCCACGATGAGACGACGATATTAGCACCCATTATCAGACGGGTGACAAGTCCGTTGCGTTATGTTCTACGTTATGTTTTATGAAAAACTGAAAAAACTCATGAATAGAACAAGTTGCCCGGCCCGGGACCTCTCACGTCAAAGTTGGCCACCGATACCACTCGACCACAGATACAAAACATAATAAATGTGAATATTACCTTTTTTGCGTTAATCAAGTGATTTTAAATATCTAAATGCCACTGGACATATTACAAAAATTCCTCTAATCCCAAAGTAAGCAAATAATGACTGACATAAAAAAAGTGGAATTAAAAGAAAGTGTCGGTGTAAAAAAGCGAAAGGGCATGCTCATGACAGACAGGCACGGACATGAAGTAAGAATGGATGATGCGAGATTGACGAAACAGATATACAATGCGAATGTGGATGGATGTAGGTACCCGGAGACCTAGGTTAACATTGCATGATCAAATCGCTTGTGTATTATCCGAGGGTGGTGTCAAGAGTCTCCGAAACGTGTGTGTTTGTGAAGAGAGTACTGAATGTGGAGGAAGCTAGGCAAGGATGCAGTAGTCGTGACACTTCGAATTTTATACGCTCTGCCTACTTCGTAAAGGATAAAATATGAATTTATGTGAGCAAATAATTTATTTACTTTGGGATTCAGTCAAAGATATATATTAATAGGTATATAGATGTACAAATTTATATAGATATTAGAATAAATTTAATAAACACCCAGACCTAGAAGTCGCCCGTACTTCTAGGTCTGGGTGTTTATTAAATGTATCTATAATCTGTGTTTATCACACAAACGCCTTTTTGTTTATATTTCTTTGTGTTTTAATGTTTAAATATTTCTTCGTGTTTTAAAAAGTAATTACAATAAATATTTCTAATTAGATTGATGTGACGGGTGGCAAGTCCATTCATTGCCAGTCGGGCACAAATCTAATCGTTCTATCGTTATACAATCTAAACGTTGTTTGCAGGCATGTTTTTCAGAAAAACTGAAAAAAACTCAGTCTTAACCCTGGAATTGAACCCGGGACCTCTCGCGTTTAAGTCGGACACTGACACCACTCGACCACAGAGGCGAATACAAATATTAATGGAATATTAATCAGTGCTTATCCCCACGTTATGGAAGTGAGAGTTGAATTTGTCAGAAGCATGAAAGTTGGATAAATGTTTAATATCTTAGTATCAGGTCAGCAATTATTCATATTTTAACCAATTTACACAAAACATTTTTAAATTGTATGAATACCTAAACCTGCCTCAAGATATTCTATCTATAAGCGACAACCACATCTAAATCCGTCGACTAGTTTTTTAGTTAATCGCGAACCCCGTCGGGAATCGAACCCGAATTTAATCGTCTCTGTGGCCGAGCGTGGTCAGTGCCCGATTTTGACGCGAGAGGTCCCCGTTTCGATTATCGGGTCGGGCAACTAGTTTTAAAAAAACAACGTTTCCTGGAATTGGATTTGTGGCCGATATGGCAACGGACTTGCCACTTGCCCCTAATGGGTCATAATATCGTCGGCTAATCGTGGGTGACTACTAGTATATACCTCTGCTTAACCTTTTGAGGATAATGGCCGTGACAATATTTTTTAAGAATATTATTTAACTACATGAAATCCATGACTTCGTCCGCGTGTGTTTTTAAATACATTTTATGAATTTTATTCTACGAAAAGAAACCTTTTTCTTGAAAATCCAAATAGTCTACGTTACTTTTTATTACATCAAACTGCCAGTGACTCGTTGCCAGATTAGCCGGAACAAACAGACAAAATTTGCAAAAAAATATATTTTGGTATATATACCGTGTATACACATATTCATTTAGTAAAAAGCGGTTATTTTAACATTACAAACATACACTACAATTTTATTTATGTGTATAGAAAATAATTTTATTGATTAGCCTGAATCGAATTAGTTATGGACATACATTGTTGCTATGACGCTAGAATTATTAGGTAACCGCAAATTCCTGAGGTAGAAACGATTGTTCCGTGTAGAAAATTATGGGTTTTATATTTACAAAAATACTCATGTATGAACAAATATTGCAACATAATATTGGAAGACAAACAAGCAGACGGATTTCCTGATGGTAAGAAATTCACGCCCCGTATAGACACCAAATGTTATGGATGTTATGCCTAATGCAAATGTTTACCAGCTACCTTATAGCCGGAACACACCCATGAAAAACACTGACGTTATGGCGGCAGAAATAGATAAGGCGCGGTACCAAACTGAGCGAGCTGCTGCGAAACTCGGCCACCTAGTCATCACGTTGTTAATTATAGTAAACCTCTGCTCACCTTTTACGAGCTGCCTAGCAGAAAGGCAGATGGTGTTTTCTGCAAAGGAGCCCGGACCATCGGGGACAAGTAAAGTATTATTTCTTTCTTAACTCCGCTGTGTTGACTGTTTAATTTAATACAAAGTAGGTTTTAATACAAAGTAGACACTACGTCGGTAAATTTGTAAACTACACTGCTATTAGTACGGTCGGTAGTGTCCTTGTCAATTATAAATGGGCTTTACCTATAGTGCAGGGGCGCGGCGCACCTGGACGCCACCGATTAGAGCGCCGAGAGCCGCTGGTGACACATAGCCTTTCCTGTAACGCTTTGCTCGGAGTGGGCACTTTCTACTACGAAAATTAATTTTTTTGTGTAAAAGTGAGAAAGATATTGTTTTCACCTCGATTTTTGGAAATTGAGTTTTCATCTGATATCAGACATTTTGTGGTCCCCCGAAGCTACTTTTAAATCAGCTTGGTTTATTAGAAACCGCTCGGATTGATTATATCAATATCTATTCAATAGGAAAGTCACCTCGACGAATTCACGCAGATGCCCAGTAATTAAAATAAATAGGTTTCATTCATTAGTCTGTTACAGTCCACGTCTGGACGTAAACCTCCCACAGTGAATCGCAGGTAACTGCAGTATTCGTTTGTTACGGACTGTGTTGTCTCTGAGAGGCGATGATGCCCTGACGCGCAGTGTCGTCGTAACATCATAATGTTATGTGGGCAAGATACATTTTGCGAGGCCCTCTGCTCGCGCTTGAAAACAGATGAAATGAAAATAACTTTATTCATTCGGGCCCTTAATTTGCATATTGCATATATTTTATGATACCCGCAGGTATACATGGGATGGTGCGATTCTACTCTTTCGCCACTATCTACTCGGCTATATATTTATGTTTATATTCAATAAAATGAAATTAATTAATCCTAGCACATATACCAAGAAATAAAAATTGTTCAAATTTAAATAATTTTATTCCCTTATATTTAGTTACAACATGCATCCATATAACCGCTAACGTACAAAGTAAGCGTCGCTTCCCTACAAAACAATCCTACTTTAAATAGAATTATAAATAAAAACGTGATATGAAATTTATTCACATCTTGCTTCAAAGTGCCGGTGGGTAGGTACTTGTAAAATATCTAAACTAGATTTTCTCCGTGTAGGTCCGGGTACTCTTTGTAGAATATACTATCTGCTTAACTACCAGGCAAATCCTCAAAGGCCAGTATAACTTGAACGTGTATTTTTCAATAGGGCCACTGTTGATAGAGACAAGGTATTCGGGTAGGGATCCACCGCCTTGCCGTGTTCCAGTGAAGCGTAGGTTAGCCAGTAGTCATCTACATAATACACACACAAACGCTCACGCACACACGTACACGTACACACATACACATATACACACACGCATACACGCACGTCTTCCCGCAAAGTCCCTAAGGGCAGTAGGTAGGCAGAGGGGTAGGCAACCTATATCCCCTATGGCGTCAATAGAACACGGTTGTCTCTCCATTAGAAGAACCGTGCGCTTATTTGCTATCACAGGCTGTAAAGAAGACAGTTTAATAAACTCAGCTAGTATAAAAATAATATGCCAATATAAATACATAGATAATACACGTAGCACCATCTTAGATGACACCTAGCATTTTAGCTCTATTTCAGATTTTGAATAAGAAAGATTCCCTTATTCAAAACAGATAAGATAGAAGAATAAGTGAAGTCTAGTTTTTTGAAGCAAGAAATAAATAATATTAACCTCCAATTCTAGCATTATTTATGAGACCATTCAGAAACAGACTTTTAAAAAATCTAAAGCATTAAGATCAACAATCCAAGGAAATTTAATCTCAATAGTAACGTGATTCGATTTCTATATAAAAAATAATGGACAAATATACGTAATATAAAGACAATATTTCATAATTATATGTGTAAAAAATGTTACTATTTAACTTTTTGCGACAACTCTATAAAGACGTAAACTCTCATACAGATACTATAAATAAATTAAAATGGAAGTTTTCTTAGCAAATTTTCTATTTCAGTTTATTCGTTATTTCTGTATGAAAGTTTATTTATCAATTTGCCACCAGTGCATAAGTGGTAGAAATATTCAAATTTTATCAAATTCTATTTGTATATCGCTTTTTGTATGGAAACCGAACCACCTTGGGACTTTCGATTGACTTTTTCTTTGTTACTTTTTAAAATTAAAATATGTTGCGAATTTTTAAATAACTAGTTTATTTTCAAAAGAAATAATCAACCAGATATCTGCTTCTGATTGGCTAAAATAAACTCTAAACTACGCACCTTGCTCGATTAGACTTAACTATGGCACAAATAATAATCTTGAAATTAAATCCCACATTGCGAAATTACGCTTTCCGAAAAAAACAATTTGAACAACTAATCAGAACTCGTTTTGCTTTTAAGCTATGTGCTGCGATTGGTCAAGTTGAGCATTTAATTTCGCATCATGAAATTTAATTATTACTCCCTACCTGCAAGAAAAAACAGTTCATCAATACTGTCAACACGTTTCTTACAAAAGCTTAATCTTGTGTACAAATTACTTTATATTAACACTACACACACGTGCTACAATTATGATCTTTACGACGATGTTAATAAGGTATATTACACAATGAACTTTAAAACCTAACCGTGCGACACATAACGTCTAAAGGCAAGATTATCGCTATGTGATTTTAATATCTATTAGCATAAAAATAAGTTATAAAATCGCTTCGCCCTAAATGTAATACTAATTATTTTGTGTCACATTTAATTAACTAGACCTTTCCGCTAACCCAAAAGTAAAATGTGCCTTGTGGAAGATAATTACGTATATCTATTTATTTATTTAAAAAATTTATAAGTGTGTCTTTATCTACTATATCTGAGAGTAAAAGAGACAACATGAATATTATATCGCAGCATACTTTTGTCAAAAACCTTTTATTTCTAAAATCTCATTCGCCTTTGACCGTTTTTCTGAGGTTTGACATTATTTCGGGCATTTCAGAATTCTAACAATGACAACTATGTTACAAGTTTTTTTTCGAAATGACAATTCTTTTGCTTAATAACACCAGAATAGAGACGTGAATAAGGCGTGGCATTCACGTAGCGACAGTCCTAAAGACCGTCGCAAGTCGCGGGGGTTCGATGGCTACTTCAAAGGACCATTTAACATTACATTTGTCGTACAGAGTGCTTACGACCTAGTCATTCACGGTTCTTCTTGCATGGGATATAGTAACTTGAAAGTCACGCTTATAGCGCTCAGAAAATAATGCATTATGATATAAGAATAATTTTTTACATAATGATCTGTACTATGTTATAAGGACTTTTTTTGGAAAATATAATTTTAAACGTTTAACCAGTTTTTTTTTTGGGCATAAGTATCTATAAATCTTTAGATTTTCTTTTTCTCACGACGTGAAAAAATGTTATAGCCTCTATTTACGAATATTGCTTACAACCTTTACGGGTAAACTTGACATTACATTGTAAATTGACAAAAAATAATCGAGTTCGAGACAAAATGATCATTTTCACGCTTATTTTTATTATTGCCTACGAATACCACCCAAGAGTTTTTCTACGGTAGTCCGGAATGAGATACCATTCCGGACTACTGTAGAAAAACTAAATAATTGTTTTATTTTTACTATTGTCGATATAACTTTAGTCACATCATACTAAAATTTGTTTTTTTATTGCGTTAATGTCATGTACATAGTATCAATCATACAATATGTCATAATAACCGCGAAATAATTTCTTGGTAAAAATCTGCCACTGACGTGATGCAACACTAAAGATTTTACAAAAAGTTATGTTGTTTAGTCGAACCATCCAATGGAAACAACAAAACTGTACAAATAACATTTTTTATCGAAAGGAACAAGGCCGCAGAGATTTCTCGCGTCCGCGTTAAAAAAAATTCACGCGCTGGCACTATAGTGTTACTTTTACACATATTATATATTATACCGTGATAATATGCAGCCTATATGTTGACACGACCTGTTAGTAATATCCATGCAAAATTTGAAGTACATCCATGTACTTTTTGAGTTTAGCCCGAAAATAAGGTTACGATTTTATTATATGCATAGATAAATATATTTTTGCCTACTGAATGGACAAATATCAAAATTAAAATATTGATTACAAAAGGTTTATGACAGTCACGAATATTGATTACAAATGATGAAATATTGATTACGAAAGGTATATGACAGTACTTTATGACAGTCAAAGAACTACTGTTTGATAGATAACCCTTAGTAAAAAGTCACAAATATTTCTTTTCATTTTTTTTATTTGATTAATAATATGATGCACACTATAGTAGGGAAAACTATGATCGTGACAGAACTTCTAGGTAACAGTTGCGGAATAATTCTTATTCCTTTTGTAAAGTACTTCGCAGTCACGTCTTTATTTCACATCCACATATTAGCAAAGGAACTATTTTAACTCTAATTCCTTCTGAAAACTGGATAGTTTGTAGTTAAGCCTTTATTCGTAAGATGTGTCGGTGTATTAAACCGTTTTTAACTTCCACAAGGACATCCTATACATCTTTAAATTAGCGAATCACAGATACATCATAACATGTGCCATTTTGTGCCATTACTCGAGTTCTATATATAAAAATGTGTTTACATAAAAATATTGCACAATTGTTTATCACTAGGCCCTCACACCAACTAAAGCTATCGTAATTTAAAGGCAAGAATACAAAAATACATACAGGGAAGATGACTAATTCTTTTTATGTTTTCCATCTTCGTACATTTGATATAACGTCGAAATTTTCACATTTTCAATAGTTGCTTTCCACATCATAATTAGAGCTAAACTTTTAGTCCTGTTGATACTTTTTAGTGCTAGTGATGCTTTCGAATTGTACAGCACTGATAATGCTGCTTACAACTGTACTATTTTATTATTAACAAATTATATGTGATGCGTAGAATGGTATTAGTGTTTTATTATGATGTAATTCTCAGATATCATTCTTTTGCATTACTTGAACTGAAGCATTTGTGTTTACCAAATAAATTAAATTAGTTTTCGAACTTAAAAAAACATTTCTTTATTAGGCATAGAAAGCAATGCAAAAGCGTGACGTCATAGTATGCTATAAATATTTCAAATACAAATAAAACTCATTTTTTCTGAAGTTAATTGTAATTATTATGTAAAAAAAACTCAGTGTTTCTTATTTTAGTTCAAAATCAGTCATCTACCCTATTTAAAAAAATGAGTATTGGAATGAGCATGATTTGCTCACATTGACGGTGAGTATGTAGATAGTATTAAAATATATAGGTCCTAAAGAGATAAAAAAAAATCTTATATTATGAGATTGCCGTCAATATGAGCCAACCTTAAAAATATAAAAGTATAATAAAAGTACCATCATTTTGTACGTAACATATTGTATTAATTACATTTTATCGTATTTTGATTTTCAATATGGACATAAGTCCCTGTACATTTAAATGTCAATAACAGATCTTACAGCGTATACATTAAGGTTTAATTTTGAAATGATCAAGTTGGTTATACCAATTTATATATCTTCAATGCATTATAACTCCCAAAGACTTGTAATGTCAAACATTGGCGTCAATTTTTCAAACTAGTTAGTACATATATCTTTACACTGTGAAAATGTACAAAACAATCGATTTAGCCCCTTCACCGATGACTTAAAAAACTAGACTCTCAATCACACTAAGAAAGTAATCCACGGCCAATTTCTGCCCACGCTATCATTGGGCAGACTTTTTGAAGACGTAATGGGATGTCATTATGTAATATGTACCATCACTAACAAGAGAAATTGCACTTTGCTACAACGAAATAATGTTTTAGTTTCAATAAATATTAATTATTGTTTACGTATATTAACGTCGTTTGGATATTTTTAGGGAACATTTTAGCTATTTAGAATCTGGATATTATTATTAAGTCTTAAATGAGCTTATTGCGTTCGACTTATACCAACGAGGAAGTAAACTATGTGAGTTCGTGTGTAAAAAGTAACCTCCCAAAGTACTGGACCAATTTTAACAATTATTTCACCATAGTATTTTTTAGGAGATAAATAGGCAAATTTCTTGATGCAGGTTTATTTATGAAAAATATACTAAGTTTAGTACACAGTACTAAATATATAAAAATAGACATGTGGCCGTATGAACATAACATTTAAAATTGTGACAAGTTGATGGATCGTATGAAAATAGAGACAAGACGAACTTTTTTTAAAAACTTTTTACAGTGCGTCATCTCAAATTTTTTAATTTATTTCTGAATGAAATAAATATCATCACGCACATAAAGCCTCGAAAGGGTAGGCAGATATATATACTAGTATGCATCCACGATTATCCGTCGATATTCCATGACATGACACGTGGTAAGTCCGTTTTGTGACAAAATTTATTTAAATTTGCATAAGGATGAAGATTGCTCTTTGTTACTTTGAACACAGCAATATTCTAATGCATCAATGTAAAAAGTTTGTTTGTTTAAATGCGCTACTCCTTGTAGGTAAATTTAAAAATAAATCTGACAGTCGATTTCTCAAAGTTTATTGGGTACTAAACATCGCACCATGACACTAAAATACGGTGATACAATCGCGGGGAACATGTATATGATAATTCCATTTGTGACTTTTAAAACTCCTATACGTATTAGTGTAAAAGTTTTTTACAAATTACAGACGATAAAACCTCAGATCTTTTATCAACTATACTTACTGTAAGTAGCAATGCGCTGGACATACTAAAATATGTAATACTCCCTAAAAATCCGTCGGAAATATTAGAGAAGTTGCTGGAATGTGCGTTTTACTAATTCACATAGCGATTTCTGTATTCACATATCACTGCCTCGTTAACGGTCCACGGTCTATTAGACACTGGCTAGCTGTCCATCGGAACCAGAACCATGTATGACTGGTTTTCAACATAAATACAATATTTTTCTTTCTTTTTTACATTAGTATTTTAAATCCTGTATTTTATGTGGGTAATTTGTTTGTAATTTATGGCTATCTTTGCCTGCAATAAAAAATATTATTATCATGCAACTAGACAGAAATATCGACAAATAAAATGAAATCGTGAGTATTATAAAAAATTATAATAATTATAATTCGCAACAATTTAAGTTTAAATCATTGTCTCATTGGTGGATAGCATACACAACAAATAATAGATTTTAAACTAACGCGTTCCATTATTAAATAGTTATGACAATAACGGGTCAAAACACGTTTAAAACTTACT
>DVZN01001397.1:0-10262 GCA_018237365.1 Caria ino melicerta
ATCTGAAAAACATTTTAAGAAAAGTTGCCCGACCTGGGAATTGAACCCGGGACCTAAGCGGCTAGCGGTCTTAACATATATGTGTGTCTTAGATTTCAATTAAAATTCGTCTCAGTATTTCAGTCCCCAAGTATTTGAAAGTACCTCGTATGTGAAAGTCTTAAAAAAGTTTTTATAAGTTTTTAATATGGAAGAGTAACTTTTACGGTTCTACAATAAAACATTGTATCACATATTGCCTTAGATATCGGAGAGTTTACAGAACTTTTGCAATATCATGTAACCGTCTATCCGAGAGCGTAACTCAATAATGTGGCCCCAACCTTTTTAACATATTCCGTTTATATTACTTTGTTTTTATTATAGTATTTTTCTCGGAATACATATATATCTTCACGTCAATCTTGCGGTATAGTTTCGAGTATCACGAGTCTTATATACTTGCTTCGAGCATTTACAATACTTGCATAGCTTCCTCCACGTTGGTTTTTCAAAATTATCTATATTTTGTAAATTTAACAAGGCATCTACCTGATTCCATGTAATGTTTCAGACTTCGAGTATTTCAAAGTTATTTTTTTAATGCTTCGTTATTTACCTGTAATTTTTAATATAATTTAAATGCCGTAAAATTGCAAAAAAACTGCAATGCGTCGAATGACACTAGTTTTATCAAAATCGGTTAATGCGTTAGTGAGATGTCGTTAGATAAAAACAATTGAAAAATGGTTTATTACTCCGACATCTTTGCCACAGTGTTTTTTGTTGTTATTATTTTGTAGAAATTAAAAAATGCTGCAAATATCGCAAAATTCATCAAAATGAATTAATTCGTTCAAGAGATAATCTTTTAAAAACTTAAAAAAAATGTGTAATATGTTTATATTCTAAGAACTCAAAGTAGCATAAGACATATTTGAAGTTAGTAGGAAGTTGATGGGATGGCCCGTATGGTTAACATTTTTTTATATTTTTATCCATCTATCGATAGATGGATACAATAATTGGGAGCCTTGGAGTACTCACTCATTCATAAAAAAAAGTTTTATTAAGATTATTCAAGTTTATTTGTGAAAAGATCTTTTGAACCACCGGTGTTGCTAATGTATAACCACTGACTTTTTCGCGGGCCGAGTGGTAGCCTTAGCACGTCGACAAATAGCGAGGCTCGGGTTTAATTCCCGACGAAGGCGGGCGTTTGTGTGGTGAACACAGACGTTTGCATTTCTGGGTCTGGCTGTTATTTAATGTACTCTGATATTTATATATGTATTTCTATGTATAATAGCGTTGACTAACACCCATAACACAAGCAAAATTTGCTTACTTTAGTGTTAGATCAATATATATGATTTGTCCAGGGATATTTATTTATTTACTGTATTTAAAAAGACCATTTCTTTTAATGATAAGTATTTTTAACCAAGCTTAAGACTTTTCATCAAACGTAACCAATTGTTACGGTTTCACAATAAGGGATTGTATTACAAATTTCCTTTGATGTCAAGGGAGCTTACGGAACTTCAGCTATGGCATGTAACCGATGTAACTGGGACCGTAACTCAATAATGCGGGCTCAACCCTTTTAACCTGTACCTACGGTAGACCTCAATAGGTATTTCAAATAAAATGGTACTAGGAAAAAACGGCTTATTGTTCTGACTAGTTAATTGTTTTATTTAAATAGTGGGTTTCGTTCTTCGGTTTTATTTCGTTTCAGTGCAATCTATTGATACTAACTGGCCGAAAAATAATATTACATTTGAATTTGAAACATTCTATGTCATATTATGTCAACCATTTATCTAATTAACATATTTAGTTATTTATACGGGATACCCACGATTACATTTTATTTTATTTGTCGATATTTTGGTCCAGTTACATAGACCGTGGTAAATAAAATAAAATGTAATCGTGAGTATCCCGTATAAATAACTAAATATGTTAATATTACGCGACGATATAAATTTAAAATCATTTATCTAATGATTCTTATTTATCATCTATACATATAATATATATAATATACTTGAATATATAATATATATGAACATATAATATATATTATATACAAAATAACAAAGTCGGATCTATATGAATAATTCTAACTCACGAATGGTGGGACCGATATTTAAGATCTTTTATTTGTTTGTTTCATCACTGCTGCAATAGAAGAATGACAATTACAAAAAATATATATTGTCACGCCCATTTATCCTTGAAAGGGTAGGCAGATGTACATACTAGTATGCACCCACAATTAGCCGACGATATTAGGTTTCATGTGTGTGCGTGTGTCTGTATGTGTGTGTGTATTGGGTCCCATTATGTGATGGGTGGGAAGTCCGTTGCTAATTGGACACAAATAACAATTATCATTTCCTAAAATTATTAAAAAAGAAATCCCATATATCGTGTCATTAAATAATTGTGACAGAGATAAAAGATAACAGAGAGGTAATTAAATTGCGGAGTCCACTCTTGTGTAGAGGTGGAAAGAGTTTCATCGACGCAGCTAGATATAATAAAATATTTACCAACTTCATATTTTTAAAGTTTTAAATACTGTGTAAAAGGTTCTTACAGAAAGAAAAAATAAGAAAAATGTATAGACAATTAGAAAAGAAATGAACAAAAGCAAACACTGATTAGTAACAGTAAATTTAAGCTCGCCTCTTACGAGCTGCCTGGCAGTTAGGCAGTTAGTTTATTCTTCAAAAGAGCCCGGATCAACACGGCTTAAATTGAATATTCATAGTTAAGACAGGACAATGTCTGTCGGGTCAGCTTGTCTTTCACAGGTTCTTGTGATATTAAAATGAAGTCAGGTGTTCAAGAGATTCAACGTGCTGTGATTGCATTATACAAAGCAGCTACGTAGCCAAATGCAAATTTGAAATTTTCTGTATATTGGGTATTAATTATATTCAATAGATTCGTCCACTTTTGCCAGTAAAAACTTATGTTTAATCTACGGCCTAGGCAAATAAATGAAATTGAAGTGTCTTTTTGTTCCAACAAAATAGATTTATAATTAAGCTTTATAATCAGTGTATGTGAACGTGTATGTGATTCAGTGTTTGTACGATAATTATTACAAAAATGTACTTTTTGTCTGTCTGTATGTTTATTTTAGCTAATCTCCAAATTTTGATGGGAATAACAGAATACTTTTATTTTGGCAAAAATATTTGAGTTCCGTAAAAAAACGAATCAAATTTTTTTTAATCAATAACGCGGAACAGGAAATTTGATAAAATGCACGGGCACTGAGGTATTTTAACGTGATTGATTTTACTAGAAGTTTGTATCAACTGACTTTGTAGCCTTTCTGAATAAACCTGCAAGTGTAACTCTTTTTTCGTCAGCGTATCCAAGAGTTTGTGTAACTCGTATACTATTGCTCTCGTTATAAAAAAATATCGTCACGCCCATATATCCACGAAAATGTAGGCAGAGGTACATACTAGTACGCACCTCGTTATAAATACAGTTATTGTTAGGTACTATGAAATCTTTTCTTTGTGATATAAAATCCGCGAAATATTTGTGTTAAAATAATATACAACGCAGTGAAGGAAAGAATTCTTAGAAATTTTGTCAGAAGGGAAATATTTTATCAAAGGAAACATTATATTACATAGTACCCAAATTCATGTCTCGTATTTTAAAATAAATAATTAAACATAAAGAGATACATTTGTCTTTTGCGTATCCAACACCTTAAAAAGAGAGTAAAATGATCATTCCATAAGTAAAAAAAACTTTGTGGTGAAATCAAATTTATTTCTAAGACTATATGTTAAGAGAACTTTTTTATTATTAATGTTTTTTTATAGAAAAATGTTCAAATGGGCAATATGGCCGAGTTGATGTTAAAAATAAAATAAATATATTTTTTTCTAAAGCAGCACTTCAGTTAGCCAGTAGAAATGTGGGTCAATTTGTATGAAGATTTAACAGGGAGCCTAAATTTAGCTAGGAGCCATTTTTGTGAAAGGGGCCGTTCAAATATTACGTAACGCTATTCAAGGAGGGGGGGTTGTAGAACGTGACGGTGGCATAAAGATGGAGTATTGGGACTAACTAGGCAATTAAAATCCCTCAAGTTGGTAATACCAGGTAAAAATGGAACTTAAAACAACTAAGATTAATAAGAGTAAAGAAAAACTTTACGGTGCGTTACTTGGTGGGGGGGGGGGGGCGTTAAAATCGTCGAAAATTGCATTACGTAATACTTTAACGACCCCAAAACAGACTCAAAGATAAGCTCAACTCAGATGCTTTAAGACATTACACACACAAGAGAAGACAGATGTGGTGGAATGGGTCGCCCCTGTGGTCGAGTGGTATTGGTGTCCAACTGTGTCCAACGAGAGGTCCCGGTTTCAATTTCCGGGTAGGGCAAAATGTTTTTTTAAATTTTTCTGAAACGCTGCCTGAGATTGGATTTGTGTCCTAATGACGGACTTGCCACACGTCACATTACATCGTGGGATCTAATATCTACTAGTATGTACCTCTGCCTACCCTTTCGAGGTTATATGGGCGTGATGATATTTATCTATTTTTCGAGATGGAAAAGGCGGCTAGCTTTAACAATACCATAACTGAGAATAGCTATTTAATCAAAGAACAGCACCAGATTAAAAAGTTTAACTCACATAACTGCTGCTGAACAGGATTTTTTTTGACTTTGTCATTGGTGAATTGAATTGGCCGTCATCTTTTTTCACAATGTTGGTAGGCAAACAAGCAGACGAATTTCCTGGTGGTAAGAAATGCGCGTCGCTTAGATACCAAAGCTGACAACGGTGCGTTGCCAAGCTGAGACTGGGAAGTTGGGCCGGAAAAAAGAAGGTTAACTGGCTACCTCACTCTCCAAACCGGAAGAGCTCATATGATCTCAAATTTATTTTCTAGATCCCTAGACCCCTTACATTTTTTCTGGCTTGCGTGTACCTCTCACTTTTATATTTCTACCATATTGCTAAGACTTTCTCAATAAAATATTCCAAATTTAAAAAATAAATATATATCCTAAATCACCAGTCCACTATAAACGCGCGGGGGTTTACCCGGACAACTTTGGGAATTACGGAATTCTAGCTCACTCAGAATCCGCTTGAATTAATATTGTTTTTACCCATCAGACTCAGTCCGGGTTTTATTTAGTACGTCAAACCCCGAAACTTTATACTACATATTATATGTATGGTGTGATGTGTAGTTTTAACTAAACTACACGTTACACCATTTTAATAAACGAAAAGGATGAATCTTAGCTTCCTACAACACATAATATCATAGTGTGAGTGCTAGTGCACTGTATTTTTATTGTATTTGTTGGATATTTAATAAAACATTTTTTATTTAGACCAGTGGTTCTTAAACGGTGATCCGCGGGACACTTGTGGTCTCTAGAAGCACCAAAAATGGTCCACGAAGCCTTTCTAAAATCCTGAAAGAGTAATAAAGAGTGAACGCAATGACTCCTAAGTGTCGCGCGAGTGAGAAATTAATGTGTACCTAGTGTAGTGACACCTTAACAATTGTATGAGTATTTTATTAGTAAACTAGCGACCCGCTTCGGCTACGCGCGGCGGCAATACTGATAGTAAATATACTAATGAAAATCTTTCACAGACATCACATTAGAAACCTCTTAAATTATCAGTATTCCTCTATTACTTTATGCATGTATTATACATATAAACCTTCCTCTTGAATCGTTTTATCTATTTTAAAAAAACACATCATTATCCGTTGTGTAGTTTCAGAGATCTAAGCATACATTGGGACACAGATACAGAGAAAGTGACTTTGTTTTATACTAAGTAGTGATTGAGCAATCGTTTATTTTTGCTTTATATTATCTACAAAATTTTAGTTGGTCTAAACAAGACAGATATCTTTCGAAATGGCCCCTCATATTGATACTGTCAATCATATTAAGTCAGTATGGTACGCTTTAAACAAAGTGATAATATTCCCTAGCACATTTATTAAAATTGACAATGCCAAAATTTCTCTTTCATAGGCGTGTGTGTTTCAATAGATAACTGGCCACAACGCTTAAAGGATTATATGTAGGCCAATGAAAATCGTTTGAATGAGCATATTAAAATACTATTATCTTATGAGTATTTTTTGCAGGAAACATTTTACATATGATAAGAAAAAATAGCATTTTTCAAATTTAAATGAGACGAAACTAAAAAAATGTCCTCTTAAAATTTAAAAAAATAAGACAAAATACTAAATTATTTAATAAATAATTCAAAATTTAAGTGTTTACCTGTAGTAGGTATCTATTAAACAGTTTTTAAATAAGTGTTTAAACATAAAATACATTTTAAGGTGAAACTTTTTAAATTCACTCATTCAAAACTGTTTTGAACGAGTGCTTGTTAGAACACACTAATTTAAAAAAGTGTGTAAAGTTTAAACTGTTTTACCTTTGTCTATTTGTTTAGTCCAGGTATAATCCAAATATCCGACTGATTTTGACGGAATTTTAAAAATTTCCGATATAATACGATGTCAATTAGGTTATTTTTGATATTAGAAAAAGTTATATCCTTCCGCGGAAAATTTAAAATCTATTACATTTAAAAACCCACGCAGACGAAGTCGTAGATAACGGTTAGTATTTACATAATAAAGTTTATTAATAAAATAAAAATTGAAGTTATCTATTCCATAAAGGTGTGTGATATAATTCAGAAACAATTCTCACTCGCCTTGGCAATATAAACAACAAAATACTACCCCGTATATGAGTAATACAGAGAGAAACCTGCTTGGTATTCGTTCCTAACGCTCTTTTCTTTCACACCGCCATCATTATTGTAACATAGAGGTTCTCAAATTGAGTCCACGTCATATAAAATAGATCTTCACTTTTATATGACACTATACTATGTTTTTATAATATAGGTATATAGTTGCTCCACCTCTGTGGTCGAGTGGTGTCGGTGTCGGATTTTGTGGCACAAAGTCCCGGATTCGTTTCCCGGCAACTTGCTCTCTATGAGTTATCAGTTTTTTCTGAAAATCATAACGTTGCCTGGCATTGGATTTGTGCTTGATTGACGACAGACTTGCCACGCGTCACATCATGGAACTTAATATCGTCGGCTAATCGTGGGTGCATGCTAGTTGGTACCTCTGCCTACCCTTTCGAGGATATATGGGCGTGACGATATTTATTTTTTATTGTATGATGAGTTTTCAGTCCAATTGAAAAAATTTGTGCCCGATATTGCGACGGACTTGCCACCTATCACATCATGCACCCACAAAAACCTCACAGACCAAGTAGCCCGGGAATCGAGTCCGGACCTCGAAAATGAACTGGTTTTGATGTTGACGTTATTTTGTTTGAAAGCTGCCATGAGCGAAATAGTTTTTGGCTATAATGTATGGAGATATGTTCAGGCTTTCAAGGCCTTCAGCTCATTTGTTTCTGCGTGTATCTATAAATGCTTATGAACTGTATACTTTCCATCCTCAACGCTGGGTGAAACTGCATATTCTAATTTCTACTAATTTAATTTTAATTTATTTATACTCACTAAGCTAAAACTAAAAAAACTTGTAATATGTGAATAGTCAAGGGTTCTATAACATGGATAATAATATATATTAAATAATATATATTTGTCACACAAATGCGTTTGGAATCGAACTCAACCCTCGTAATTCGAAGTCGTAACTCGTATTAGTCAACCACTGCACAGATGGGAAAAATAATAACAAACAATAATGATGGTGCTAATTCTGCTGCGCGTTTTCTAAACTAAGTTATTGTTATCTCCCTTCAGCTAAATAACGATTCCCCCGTGTTGGTCCGGGCTTCTTTGTAGAATAGACCATCTGCCTTCCTGCCAGGCAGCTCGTAAACGCACCGCGACTTCTGACTAGATGGTAGAGCTTCGAAACAGCTCGCCCAGGAGAAATGGTACCACTGCCTAACCTATTCCTGCCGCAATTAAGTCAGTGCTTGCTTTTGACGTGTTCTGGTTTGGAGGGTAAGGTAGTCAATAAACTTACTTTTGCACGAGGCCTAACATCACGGTATCAGGTTGGCAACGCGGTGTCTACAGGCAACGTGAATTTCTTACCATCAGGAAATCTCATTTGGCTTCCAGTATTAAAAAAAAAACAATGAAAAGGGGCGTGATATTTTTAGCACTGCCAAATAGTAAGATATACAAACGTGCAAAGATTTAAAATTTTAAATTCTGAGATATAGACGAAACGTTTAAATGTTTTTTAAAGCATATAAAATTGACAGCACTAAATTCTTTACGTCTATTTCTTTTTTGTAAGTTGAAGGCAGGTAAGATAACTTAAAAATAGCTTAGTCGGTGAATATCAGAATTAGCGCCATTGTATAATAAAACTAGTCTAGCTGCAAATACTACCCAGTAAAAAAATATGTGTATAATAAAAGTTTGAGAACCCCTAATTTGTGGTATTTCATAGGCCTTATAACTTAATATCATGAGTAATATATTAATAGTACGCGTACTGTTTATAAAGGTAGGTCTAATTCCGGTGATATATGAGGGCTTTTAACATATTAGGCCCCTTTGCCAGACATAGGTTTACCTAATACATAGGATCAGAATCTCACACCCCAATTACGTCGAAATGGTCTCCTAATTGCTTTTCACCAATTGGATCGTTGCTTGAGTTAATGAAAAGAAATAGGGTTTCTGCTAGAATATTTAATAGATAGCTATTTGTTAGCCAGAATATTAGATTGAATGCTAAGATGTAGAGACTTAGATTAACCGTATTTCGACTTGAATAGTTAGAAAACTTGTATATTGAGGTAGTTTGGTTTCAAACAAAAAATATTAAATAAAATTGGACTACGCGTTAATGAATTATGGTTAATTTTACATTTTGTTTTTTATCCAGTCCCCCACGAGAATCCCATAATTAAAGGGTACACACGCGCACGCGCACACACACGTACACGCACACGCGCACGTTCACGCACACGGACACGCACATCAATATATCAACAAAACATATTTTCACCGTTTATCTATTTCCAACATTAAAAAAGTGAACTTTCATACATCGAATAATAATTAAATTGAAATTAAAAACTTTTAGACATAACTTTCATAAATTTTGAAATTAGATGTTGGTACTAGGGATGTATTTTATAAGACATAGCCTATGTTACTCTTAAATAAGTATTTTGTTGCTGCCTGCTGCAACTTCACTTGCTTATGCAAAAATAAGTATTACATTCCTCTTGTTGAGTCTGTTAAGACCGAAAGAACTTTATTAAATCTAAATATTTCTTTTCTTTAGTTTCTTTAGTTTTTCTGAAAAACTAACGTTACATGGGATTGGATTTGTGCCCGATTTGGGTCGGATATGCCACCCATCACATATTGTAGGCTAAACGTGGGTGCATACTTAGTGTGTAGGTAGTTACCCCTGCCTACCCTTTGATGGGCGTGACGATATTTATTTAAAGAGCTATATAACTAAGTTTAAAGTGATGTTTAAATCTCTCAAGTGTAACTTTTCAAACCTTTTTTTAAATTCCGATACCAAATTGTAAATTTTAAATACCGGTCCTTGATTGGCAGAGAAATCGATGAAAGTTCACAAAAAATACATACAGTTGAACATGAATAAAAGCTTCTTCCAAAATAATCTTCAAAAGGTTTCCGATGCGGTGTTAACTAACTAACTTGTGTCAAGTTCAATTTATGAAAAAACCTAAGAAAAACGATACTGCACTGAGACAATTTTATGATAAATAAATTCCATTTGCTAATATATTTTGTCAAAATTAATGCAACTGCTATATGTCATGCGTAAAACACTGGAAGTCAAAAATAATAGGCCTTTTGTCCTTAGAAAGAGTTTTGTAAAACTTTGGTAGACTTGTCGTACCTTTATAGTTGAAAAATGAAGGTCAAAATATTATGGAAATTTGCCTTACATTTTACGACAGTTAGGGAATCAGTCGTCGCTCGTGAGTAGTTAAAAGTGTTTTTACAGATATTACAAATAAAGTATTTAGTTTTTGAAACAATTAGGAAAACGATCTATACGGATCATTTCTTCAAATTTCCACTAATTTCAACCGCTAAGTGCTTGTTTACACACACATACACACATATCTTCACCCCAAGTCCCTTACGGGGTAGGTAGAGAGTATCGAGTGCCAAGTGTCACGACTCCTATATACTTGCCTAGCTTCCTCCACATTCATTACTCTC
>DVZN01001398.1:0-10262 GCA_018237365.1 Caria ino melicerta
TCTCTTTCACTAAGTGTGTGGTGCTATTCTTACAAAAACGGTATATTTCTTTCTTCAACTCTGTCATACTATCATTCAATTGCAAATATGATACATAGTCTAGCCAAGCTTTCTTCTTTCTTTCAATAGAGGCTTTAACCTCCTCATCCCACTATACATCACCATTCATTGACTTGCACATCTTTGCATTACCACATACCTCTTTTGTGACATCCACCATGCTCTCTTTTAAATCATTCCAACATTCATCCACGTCTAAGTCTGGTAGGCACACACTTTCCAGCCTGTCTTGGACTTGAATCGCATACACACTTCTTACATTCAAATCTTGCAACTTTTCACACTTAATCCTTTCAAGCCTTCCAAATGGAACACGCACTCGCCAGTGCCTCCACTTCTTAAACAGACCTGGTATTTTTAGGTTTTTTGTTTTTTTTTTTACAAAAGAAGGAACTTTGGGATACGAGCCGGGGTCCATCGTTATTGTATCCGTCCGTTTTACCAACTGATCTATTACAATTTCGTTGATGTCAACGAAATTTACTTTTGAATTCTAAAAATTATTATAGCAAATTTTTATTACATAAAAACTCGGACAAAATGATAATTTCTAACAATGAAACCTAATTAGGTCGATTTTTTTATCCTTGAAACCCTCTGCATATTAAATTTCATGAAAATCGTTGGAGCCGTTTCCGATATCCCGATTATAGGTTTAAAGGTAAAGGTATTAGATGGATTCCACATTGGTTATATGAACTGTGTTTATGCGTTTTGCAATCAGGAGTAACTCAATCAAAATAAAAAGTTTTACTCTATATTATATTCAAAATAAGTGTGCTATAAGTATAAGTAACACATATGTATATCACAAACAGACAGAAGACCAACATTGTAAAGTTTACCCGGACATCATTCAGATAAATATAAATTCTAAAAGCAAGTTTATAAACAGTGTATTAAGCTCTGTACTGTTAAAACAATTTTTGCATAATAAAATGAAAAGTAGCGAGCAAACAACGTTTACTGAGGGATATTTACTATTTGAGAGGAAAAATATTGTCACGCTTTGCCTCTGAAAGCCTGTTTCAGTTTCACTTTGGGTTCTTCAGCCAAAAAGTAAACGACATCAACGTCATTTTAATGTATTGGTCTGGGTTCCCTACGTATGGATATTTAATTTACATCTCGCTGACCGTCTTGCTGGCCGAGTGGTGAGCGTGCTTGCCTTACCATGTCGATGAATAGCGAGGTTCAAGCTCGATTCCCGACAGAATGAACACAGACGTTCGCACTTCGGTCTGGGTGTTTATTGAATTTATTCTGGTATCTATACAACGTGTCCCAAAATTCAATATATGTATTTCTATGTATAATATCGTTGACTACCACCCATAATACAAGCTAAATTGCTTACTTCGGGATTAAAACAATATGTGTGATTTGTCCAGAGATATTTATTATTATTTATTTATCTTTGCCAGGCAGCTCCTAAAAGGCGAGTACCTACAGGCTAAATGTTGTTTTTCCAATTAGACCTCTGATGGTAAAGTTGATAGGGATCCTCCGCCTTGCCTTTCCTGTTCAGTATTGTATTTATTGAGTATCGTTTTCCAATCTGGGAAGAAGTGTAGGCCAGTATACTAGCATATTATTAGGCTTATTGCGTCAATTAGAATGCACATTAGGCTAAACACCTACGTTCATTATATTTATTATTCACAGATTAAAACAGAAACTAATGAGTAATCTTTGATAATTATTTATAGAATCAATTGATAGATGCATCTGTTAGCTTTGGACATTATACACGGTACCGCGTACCGGCGCGGTAGGCGGTGAAGCGGATTTCAAGTTGCACTGCACTGCAAAGTGCGACCGCGCGGTCGAGCGGGGTACGTTTGTTTCGTGTCAACGAATTTAATAGAGGCCAATAAGACTTGAGATTCGCTTCTGCAGCGATGGGCGGTACGGTATGTTACTTGATTTAATAAATAATATAGGAAACTGAAGAAAACCCCTTAATTTTGCGAGTTCCGCAAACCTGTGAACTCGTTGCACCTGAAAATCTCCTATGAAATAACGATCGCAACAACTAACCCTTATTGTAAGCCGGACCACGAACAGACACCAGCTCTTCCAACCAACCAATCCAACCTATCGCAACCCACAATAATGCCTTCGAAGAAACCTCCCACCAGTTTATCAAACTTGTACTCGACGTAAGTTTCACTTCGACACCGAAGCATCCTTAGGAAGTCGCTTTTCCAGTACATTAAAACATTATGCTTCGGTGTTTTCTTCCATTATAATATATTTCTGAAAAGAAACACTTGATTCAATAAAATAATGGGAAGAAACTTAATCCAAATCTTAAAACAATATTAGCAAATTTTGTGCTACTTCTGAGTTTTATAAATAAAAAAACAATAACATTTTGTAAAACGTAACTTTAATAACAGCTTTTTAATTTACATTTGACTTATTGCCACACATACACAGGAAGTTAAACAATTCATTATCGCCCTGTAAATAAACCTGTTTGATTTTGTAAAGTGCGGCACCTTATATATTTTATCGTCGTGGTATAAAAAAATATACAGAAAAAATTTGATGTATATTCACGTGAGACGAGGAACTGCCCACTTGTTAAATTATTTTACCCTATACGGTATGTAATTAAAAATAAAATGTATTAGAGCAGAGCTATTAATAATATATCTATATTAACTTTCTCAAGAACAAATCAATATGTTTAAAAATGTGTTATGAATCGCCATCGTTATCATTGCAGATGTAGAAAGATGTTCGCCGGTTGCGTAGAATAAAATATAATTTGGCGGAAAATCTAGGAAATTTCTCATAACTGAGGTACTGGAACGTTAAAACATTGGAAAATACGCCGCCGACAACAATTCTCCACTCGACCTAGAACATTCCGCCACGCCACGGTTTGCGCCGGCCTTATTACGATTCGATATTATTTCTTACAATTTTCCTTTATTTGAAATACTTCACTGTTTTCTGAGAAGTGAATCTAAAGGGATTGATTCTAGGCTTTGATACAAAAGTATAATTATTATTCTCACTGGAGAAATAACTAAGCTTCATTGTTTTACTTGATGCAGTAAATAATCGCAGTTTTCTTAATTTATTCATCATCATCAGCAGCAGCCTGTTGCAGTTCAAAGCTGGACGCAGGCCTCCTCTTAAGTACGCCATAAGACTCGATCTCCCGTTTTCACAATCTAACCCCTACCAGCTGCCCTTTTTAAGTCATCGGTCCACCTGGCCGGAGGGCGTTCAACAGTACCTTTACCGATATGTGGCTTCCATTCGAGAACCCATTCAGTATAACGGCCAACGGTTCTGCGACGGATGTGACGAGCCCACTTCTGCAGCACTTTGTTTTTGTCCCTGTTACTCTTTCATAATTATATTTTTTTAATAAATATATTGGCAATCATTGATATAATGTTTGAACAAGCTTCTGTATTTTTTATCAGGAATAATGTTCAAATAAATATGACCAAACTAAACGCAAGAGCAAATTCAAAAGCATTTTTATAAAAAAATATCTTATCTGTCTTACGTCGTATGTGTATACGACGTACAAACAAGATCATATAGAGTTGCCTTCCAATATTGAAATAGATGCATTCGCTGATGGTAAGAAATTCACGCCGCCAATAAGTCACCAAATGATGCGCTGCCGACCTGAGGCTAGGATGTTAGGTCTCGTAAGTAAGTTTGATGGCTTCTTTACCATTCATACCAGAACACACCAACGACAAGCAATGACGTTATGGCGACAGGAATAAGAAAGCCTGTGGTATCTACCCGGGTGAGCTGCTGCGATACTCCATAACCTATTCAGCAGTCACGGTGCTAGTTTCACTAAATAACCCTATGCACGACTTTTACGAGCTGCCTGGCTGAAAGACAGATGGTCTGTTCAGCAAAAGGGCCCGGACCAACACGAGATAAATTATTTGCCAGACAACTCTTATAAAGCGAGCACAGGCTTATTTAAGGCTGTGATTTTTAACTGGATAAATAAATAAATAATATAAATAAATATCCCTGAATAAATCACACATATTGATCTAACCCATAGTAAACAAATTATTTGATTGTGATATATACATAGAAATACATATATAAATACCAGAATAAATTTAATAAACAGCCAGACCCAGAAATGCGAACGCCTATGTTCACTGCACAAATGGAATTCCGAGCTTTGCTATTTGGAATCGAACCCAAGAATTGCTACTTATTGACGGGGTAACGCAACAAGGCTACCACTCGGCCAGCGAGACGGCCAAGTGAGCTCTACAACAAAAAGTCAATGCTTTACTTATACTTGCGTTGTGTTTCTGATTTAGATGAGTTCGTGTTTGGATAGTAAAATGTCAGAGAAATTACATGAAGTTTTATATCAACCGCGAGGTAGATGAACCTTAAAAATAAAATAAAAAACAATAAAATGACGTTGTTACGTGATTTTTTTAATAACAGTGTATGGCAAAGAAGCAGGCGGACTTCCTTGTGGTAAGATAGTCACGCCGCCTATAGACACCAAAGGTGGTAATGGTGTGTTGCCAACCTTAGACTGGGATGTTAGGTCTCATGCAAAATTTAGTTTATCGGCTATCTTATCCTCCAAACTGAAACACGTCAATGGGTAGCACTGACGTTAGGAAGGTAGAAATAGGTAAGTTGGTGGTACCAATCCGGGCGAGCGGCTGTGAAACTCTATCTAGTTATAAGTTAAGGTGTTAGTGAAAGTAAGCCTAGCATATCGCCTTTTACGAGCTGGCTGGGAGAAAGGCAGATGGTCTATTCTGCAAAGGATCTAGCTAGGTGTCATTTATTTTCTATAAATGTCATTTTATCCGTGTTTTCAAGCAATTAAAAACTGCTACAATTATCAATAGAATACGAAAGTAAATTTCCGGGGACGCCGGTTCGAGCTCAAATGATCTCTCCTCTTTTTTAATTTCTTCTTTTGTAAGAAAAACAGAAACCCTTCGGAAAAAATACTGAGCTATGCACGGTCAGCCTGGTACTTTAAATTAATACGACCAAATTCAATTAACAAAATACTTGACTTAAGATGTGAACCCTTGAAGATTGAAATGCATCTACGCCAACATCGTTACTCCTCGTGTAGTTCGCATAGCAATGAACTCCGTCACAAATTAATATAGCAGTAAGTAAGTAGTAGTATCATTCACCTAAAGCCAATATTGCAGTATTCTAGACATAAATACCGCCAAAGCATTTCAAAATGCAAGCCCTATTTACACAATTTTTCTGTCGCGTACAAGCAATACCTAGAGACACGTTTATTTGAGACAATCGTCGCAATTTTCTTGCTCTTCTATTTCGTCGTTGTTTAAAAATTTTAGAATTATTTTTAGTATTTTTTAGCAAAATATAATCAAGTATTTTTATGACTTCATTTTAAATCATTTATAACAAAAAAACCGTTTAACATTTTGACTCTTAAAACATTCTTTAATTTTCTGTAGGGCCAAAAAAACGAATCCTTCTCAAAACAAAATAAAATCAGTTAAAATGACGGAGTTATTATTTGATACACGTTCAAAAATCAGTCGTGGTCATATTCCTTATATTGGTCATATCCACCAAAAATGTCATAAGAGGCCAGCTTTTTATACCAAATCCAAATCAATATTAATAAATAAGATAGGACAGCCTCAGCTAGCAAAAAATAAATTTGGAACCAGTTTCTTATTATAGAAAGAGGACATTACCATGACCATATCTTACCATGACACCTTAAAATAACATTACTTCCATGATGCTAATTAATTATCAACTGGAAAAGACGACCTTATCGTTTACACAATAGTGACTGTTTTACGTTGACACGTACCAGTATTAAAACAATATGCTCTATGGGTAAGGGCCGTGGATTTTTCTTTCATCATCAAGTTATTCTTATGAAAGACAAAATGTAGCTCTGTGGTCGAGTGGAATCGGTATCCGTCACATGAGGTCCCGAGTTATACTCCCGGATCAGGCAACTTGTTCTATGTTTTTTTTTTAAAACAACATTGCCTGGGATTAGATTTGTGCCCGACATGCCGATGGACTTGCCACGTTTTACGTAATGGGACCTAATAACGTCGGCTCAACGTGAGTGCATACTAGTATGTAGGGGCAGTTAGTAAGAGATGGTCCTCTTACTTAATAATTTAAAATACACGTAAAGCATAGCTAACTTATTCAATATATTGAGAATTATCTTATTTACTTAGTTGTAAGCGATATATTATGTTATATGTACGGAATGAAGAGTAATTAAATTGTTTGAAACCTAGGCATCCTAATAATTTAATGAATGTAGATCTCAATTATGAAGAGGACGATCCTTCTCAATATTATTAAGTGCCTTAGTAACATGCCCTTTTGAAAACCTGAAACAATATTTCAAGTGGTCGCCTACAGTCCAAAAACGGATTAATTTTAAATGAAGGTACAGAATACACTTGAATTAATCCCTTTCGAAAATTGATTACGTCTTTCACATTGGATTTTTTTTTATATTATGTTAAATAATAGAAAATTTTCAAGATTTCTCAAAATGGCATTTTGAGAAACATGAAAACACATGTTTAAAAAATAAAATCTGATAACTTGTCGAGATACCTTTTTGGCTTTTACCCCTCTTCCATGACAAATTCTTAATTAAACGGGATAAACAGTAAACCATAACTTTTCCCGAAACGTACACTACCCATTCATCCAATTTTTTTATCATATAATAGGCAGTCATTTGACCGCCATCTCACCTGATGTTAAGTGACGATACGGCCGAAGATGGATCATGCCTGCCTAGAAACAGCCTATTCACTCGGGCCTTAAAGATGGCTTGGTTAGAATGTTCAGGAAATACACTTGCAGGCAGCGAATTCCACTCCTAAGAAATTCGCATTAGAAAATACGAACCAAATCGTTTTGTGCGGATAGGTGGAATATCTACAACATAACTACTAGCTGACCCGGTGAAAAAAAGGAAATGGCGAAATCGGTTCAGCCGTTCTTGGGTTTTGCGTTTAGCAACACATTCAGTGATCCATTTTTATTTATTTAGATGTTTATATAGACTATACAAATAAATAAAATTAGTGTCTATTTGTTATATCAAAGTAAAAGCTTTGTGATGTATGTAGTATACGATACTATAATATTAAATAAACTTAATGTACCTCTGGACCCAGAAATACGATCGTCTAAGTTGATCTTACAAACGCCAACCGCTGTCGGGATCGAATCCGAACTCTATGATTCATTGGCCTAGTTAAGTCTAGGTTAGCCTCTCAACCAACGAGGCGGTCAATGTAATCCTCAAAAATATTCTCAAAAGGGTAGGCAGAGGTACATACTAGTATGCACTCACGATTAGCCGACGATATTAAGTCCCATGGGACAGGTGGCAAGTATTTCTTTTAATAAATTTGAAAGGCGAAGTCAAATGAAGTAACACCGTTTAATAATAAAAACTAAATACATTTTCAGAGCGCCGTCTGCTCACTATACGGCAAAACAATGTGACCCTACATATCACTTCTCTTGATCAAGAATTTAAAAGAAATCGTTAACGAGTATCCGGAAAACGACGAATCGAAATTTAAAGCTTTGAAGAAAACCGGTCAAAATTTAATTTACGAAAATATTGCAAGCGGCCAAATCCTCGCATTATTTGAAATAGAATGGTTTAATCAAATCACGAATTTCTTATTCACGCCTTCAATTTGAAGGTGCCCGATTGGAAGGAAAATTTCGATTTTATAGCGCATTTTCTGAATCGACGAACTGTTTTCGCGAACTTACCGAGATGCTTACTTTGTATAATCCAATCTTTTATTTATATCTCCTATCCTTGAACAGAGTAACTTTGTAGCGTAGGCGCTTGTCTGGTAACGGGTGGAATTATTTACATAGAAGCGAGCGAATGTATTTTTGGTGTGTTTAATTGAACATATTTTACACAAGTTTTGTTGACTCTTTCGGTTATGCGTAGGGGATTGAATTAACAATTACTATACTGCCATATCATTTTGTAGCATTTGTCTCTACATTCCATTTTATTATTTTTACGACTATTTACCATTTTGTGTTTTTGAGTGTCTGTTTGTGTATCCCGCCTAGTGTACTAACTGATTCTTACACTTACTAAAAATTTAAAATTAAATCAAATGTTTACTTGTGTTCTTTGCGTTTTGTACGAAGGGCTAATCTCTGGAATGGTTAAGCCGATTTTGATGAGACTTCCACTGGTAGATAGCTGATTTAAGTGAGTAACTTGGACTACTTTTATCTTCGTAAAAAATAAAGTTCCATTTAAAAAAATGAAAATCATAAAATGTTTTTAAAGACATAAAATGTTTTAATTAGTGCGAATAACAATAGGATTCATATCATATTAATATTAAATACTTTAGTTATCTCATGGTGAAAGATTTTTTTTAATTGCCGAGAATTTTTTAAGTTATCCATTACAAAAAAATAAATAAAAATAAAAAAACGTCAAGTTTAGGTTATAAATGTCGTCTACAGTGTCGTCTGTAGGAATTACACTTCGGTGTGAGTGTCTGCCAGTCTTGAACAAAGTAGATATTTCAGTGCCGTAAACGTCCAATTGATACCTAATGTTAAATGCAACACTACAGCACCTGTATCTTATCAAAGTATCGTAAAATTATAATTCCAGATGTTACTTAACATTTTATACACATTGTGTTGATAATTATTACATCGTCACGCCCATATATCCCACAAAGTGTTGGCAGAGATACTAGCACGCAGCCGATTAGCTGGCGATATTAGGTCTCATGATGAGACAGGGTGCAAGTCTGTTGCTAATCGGGCACAAATCGAATCCCAGGCAAGGTTATGTTTTCCAGAAAAACGGAAAAAACTCATAGTCCGTAATAACCCATAACATAAGCAAATAATTTGCATACTTTAGGGTTAGATCAATATGTGTGATTAGTTCAAGGATATTTATTTAAATAAAATAAAATATCGTTACGCCCATATATCCTCCAAAGGGTAGGCATAGGTATACCCACCATGCGCCCACGCACCCACGATTAGCCGACAATATTACGTCCCATGACGTGACGGGTGGCAAATCCGTCGCCAATCAGGCACAAATCCAATCCCAGGCAACGCATTTCAGAAAAACTGAAAAAAACCAATGAATGGAACGGACTGGCCCGGCGCAGGAATTGAACCCGAAACCTCTCCCGTCAAAGTCAGACACCAACATCACTTGACCACAGAGTAATTTAAAAAATGTTTACAATGGAATTCCACCAAGCGCCGACGATAAGAGCTGTAGAATCTATAAAGCATTGAATCGTAAACGATGGAGCGTTAAAACGACAAATCGAGGTAAGTGGACAACACTTGTGACAAATCAATTATATATTGGAACTGGAAAACATTTCGCCCATTGGGTCACTAACATAGAAATCTAATCAAGAATATCTAGTTCGTTCCTATGATATATCATAAAAAAGCTATAGATACGTTACCTGCCTACAAATTGACTTATAAGTGATTAATTTTATTTTCTGGTACATATTTATGATTATAGCATGAAATATGTCAAATTTGTAGATTTATAATACTTTCGCGTGATAAGAAATGTTTTTAAGATTGTATAATTATTTCAAGCTTTGTAAACCCAGGAAGGCATTTTTAATACAAATTGTTAAAATATTTTGATAGATAAAACTGGCAAATTACAAGCAATTGCCTTCTTTTTTTTAGCCAAAATAAAGCACATATTACGCATCTATAGCTTTATAATATGTCATAGTATTCGTTCATTCAATCGGGGCAAACGAACACCACAAGCGCGTTATTTACAGTATTAAATGTTGGCTTTCTGTGTGTCTACCACTAGTTTACTATCGAGAAATTCGCTAGCGTCTAGAGTAAGTTACTGGCCATATTTGTATGAGAAATTTAGTTCTTTCCGTAACCAATAGGGGCGCTGTATGTATTCTCGTACAATTAATTTACGGCGACGCTAGCGACTTTCTCGATTGTAAACTCATGGTAGACACACTGGAGTCGTTCATTGTATTAATATCGAAATCGTGTAGTTCTAAGTGTATGATATTTCATATTTGTATTGTCTTATTCTTATGTATCATAGTTTCATCATGAGAACATTGAACATGAGAACTCCACCTTTACCGGTCCGGGCTCCTTTG
>DVZN01001399.1:0-10261 GCA_018237365.1 Caria ino melicerta
GGTAGGCAGAGGTACATACTAGTATGCACCCACGATTAGCCGACGATATTAGGTCCCATGATGTGACAGGTGGCAATTTAGTTGCCAATCGGGCACAAATTCAATCCCAGGCAACGTCATGTTTTTCAGAAAAACTAAAAAGTTCATACGTAGAACAAGTTGCCCGACCCGGGAATTTAACTCTCGCGTCAAAGTCGGACACCGACACCACTCGACCACAGAGACGATATTATAAGTTGTTAGCGTGAACTGAAGTCAGTCAAAAATAATATAATCAACTCGACGTAGAAAAAAGCACTTATCACGCGTCAATTTTTTTTTACCATACCTTTGGATTTAAAACGTGGATTTGAAGTACTCAGTGAGAAAATCGGCGACAGAAATTTAGCGGGTTTGTCTTTATTTATACTGTTTTTCAATTAAAATAACACAAATAATTACTTACAATTCATTATAAACAACGATAAAATGGGATTGGTATGACGAGCTAATTGCTATGACAACTAATCCCAACGATTTTTGTCACATAGCTAATCTAAGATTTTATAGTATTCTTTCTCAAACATATGTAAGGAGAAGAAAAAGTTAGGATAAGGAAAATGATAAGCTTAAAAACTTGCCAATGAGAGAAGTGTCACAAGTACATAGAAAGTTAATGTATGGAAGAACCTTGGGGCCTATAAATACCATAGACATTATTAGTTGTGGTCAAGTTGCTGATGCTAAAGTGTACGTTATCTAAACTAGTTAATTATCATTAGATAACGAAGCTATAATATTTTTTTGAAATCTAGAAGTTATAGGTATTATTGTTGGAAGCGGGCCCCAATACACCCATATCGGCACGACCTCCCGGCTTCTACAGATCTTTATGGTACAATTCGAATATCGACTGGGGCTACCGCACAGCACCCAGTCCAAACTACTGCCGCAGGGAGAACGGCAAGGGATGTGTGTGGCTAAGGACAAAAGCTTTGGGTAAGTTGTATAACATAAAAATTTAAATTTGCAAAAAACTTTGCTTTGACCACGCCAAAATCTGACTCTGGAATTTATTTATTTTCTTTTATCCCACCAAAAATCTTACTCCTTTATAATCTATACTTTCCATCATCGGCGCTTGGTGAAACTACATTGTTATGATTAAACAGTCACTTGTACTCTTCCACAGTATTTTTAATTAACCTACCGGTCTCGCTAAATTAAGCATCAGTTCAAGATTAAAATATAATCTCGACGTCGAAGGTTCCTCAGAAAATCTCCTGTACAGGATAATCAACGCCTTGCAAGCAAGATCAAATTAGCTTCAATTAAAATACCACCAATTGCAATTTCACTTCTTAGCGATGATTTGTATTACATTTTGGAATTTCTGTTACGTCGACAAAGTCAGCCCAGCATTTGCCAAGACTAAGTTTGGTCGCGGACTTTCTAAGCGTGATTGAGAGTTGACATAGTTTTTTATGTCAATAGTTTCAATTCAAAAATTCCGCTTCAGAATTTTGACTAAATGTTTCCAAAGGTTTTGACCAGACCTTGCTTGAATTATTTGCTTTATTTAGTAATTATAATTTTAATGCTTACCATGTTTAAAAACAAACTTGTATATGTAGGAGGATGTTCAGTTATTAACGGAATGAAGTATCATCGCGGCCACCCATATGACTACGATGCCTGGGTGGAAGCTGGTGCTATCGGCTGGTCTTGGGAAGATAACTTTCCATATTTTCTAAAATTGGAGGGCAATAAAGAGATTGGTACTGTGGTCAGTGCAAAGTACCACAATGCTTTAGGACCTCTGCCGCTACAACGTGTAAGTACCTGCCTGTATTCGTATTGGGATATGTATTTTGTATTTGTGTTGAAGAAATTTAACGCAGTGCCTGTGGCCTTACCATTACATTTGTCGTATTATCTGTAGCCGTTCAATATATGGCAAGAGACATATTTATAGTACCACTGTAGATTGTAAACATATTTTTGGCATTACATATTCGATTTCGGGGAAGATCTTAGAAGGGGAAGTGTGTAACTTCGGGCCGAGATAGTGAATATTTTCGAATAATAACAACGCTTGTTTTTTGTAGTTCTAAATTACACTTGTAGCCTTAAATAAAATAAGTAAATTTCTATGAATTTCGTATTTCTTATTTCGTGTACGCATGCATGGTTGAAAGAAAAGGTTTTCCTTATAAGTTTACAGCGGAGTTTGAAGTACATACGTAATAAATAATCAAACTGATTTACTATCAGATATATTAGTCAAAGATCCCGTCTTGATGAATGATAAATACTTTTAAAAATATAATTTTAAAACACTTATTTATGAGCTTGAAACCTAATAGCATTAGAACTAGTTCTGTTAGTTAACAGTTAGTTAATAATATTTTTTACAGTTTTATTATCAACCAGAACTGCTGCATGATATACTTGATGCGGCAAATTTTTCGGGATTTCCTATCATCAATGAATTAAACGATCCCGAAAACCCTGTAGGTTTTACCATTCCACAAATGATGCATACGTAAGTTGTCCTAAAAATTATATACGAAAAAGTATACTAACAGATGTATTTAGAATCGTTTAAGTTTTTTAAGCGTAACCTCCGCTTGGAGGAATTAAAACACTTTTAAAAACAAAAAAAAATACGTAATCGATAAAAATAATGATAACGATAAATTCGACGGATGCTGACTACAGCGCCTTGGTGTAGTGGTTAGCATACCAGCCCAGAACGCTGAAGACGTAGGTTCAATCCCCACAGGCACCGTAATATTTTTCGTTCTTAGCAGCGAGATGTAATTAGACTCTAAAGTGATCGAGAATGATTGATTTAGATGATAAGAAAATCACGCCGCCCATAGACACGCACAGACTCGATAATGGTGCGATACCATGAAACCTTGGGCCAGGATGTTAAGTTTAATACAAAAGTAAGTTTAACTTATTCTTCTAACCCGAAACCGACACCAGCAAGCACTGACGTTATGTTGGCAGGAATGGCTAAGGAGGTAGTGCCAAACCAGGCGAGTCATTGCGAAACTCTACTATCTAGTTGAGGTATCATTGATAGTAAACTTTTTACGAATACACATGGCAAATGACAATTAGGAAGTTTGTCTATTCTTCAAATAACCCCGGACCAACAACGGGAATACTTTTGGAGTACCAAGTGTACTAAGTATAAGATATTGATATTACGCATTTATATCTTTCGGTAAATAAGTTTTATGGATTTGAATCAGAAAGCAATAACAACATGTATTTACTACTTTGTCATAATTTTCAGATTGTGAATTATTTTTCTTGATATTTGTCAAAAAATATATCTATAAGAATAAGTTTAAGACTATAATTTTATTAATGAGATACTTCTATATTCTAAAGTCATGATATAGCTGACTGAAACGTGCCTGTTTAATATATGAAGCTTACAATATAGAAGTCTCTTATTTCGATGATGCGATGTTTGGAACTCGTGTATAATTTAACGTTTTTCTAATATAATATTATGGAATCCTGCGAAATGTTCCTAAACTGCGCAAACCTGAAACTACACCTCTATTTTTTATAATAAATAAAAAATATCTGTTTTAATTTTCATATCACTTTAGATTTATTTCAGAAATGGTCAAAGATACCCTGTCTCTAGAGCTTATTTAAGACCAACGACTGAAAGACCAAACTTTCATTTGAAACTTAATGCGCGTGTTACAAAGGTTATTATTGAAGAGATAGACGGAGAGCGACGAGCTACAGGAGTTAAATACATCGACGAAAAGGGAATCTTGAGAATAGTGTCAGCGAGGAATGAGGTGAATACTTAACTTCTAAGCATAAGTATCTATGTCAGAAAGTTAAGGATAAAGCACATAAATATACTCATACTGCCAGACGTCAGTGCTTGCCATTGACGTGTCGTTATTTGAAGGTTAGGGTAATAAGTAAATTTACCCATCCAAGTTGAATCATCAATCAATCAATTAAATATATTTAATCGACGTAGGTACATTGAGTACACTTATCGACGTCAACAATTCTAAGAAAAAGAAGATTTTAGACATTACAATAAATAAATACTGTAACTCATGATGATGATGCTCGACAATGATGCTCAGACAACGCATCAACTTTGGTATCTTTAAGAAGCATTTATTTTTTAATAATAGTGAATCCATCTGTTTGTTTGCCTTCCAGGGATATAAAAGCTCTATGAAGACACAAAAAGGCTGAAATTATCATAAATAATCATGAAACTCAAGATATACCCGATGTTGAAATGAAATATAATTAATTGAAATTAATATTTAATATCTCTCTTACACTGTGCAATAAGGGACACACTCGTAAACATGCTGCTACCACATCTGCCACTCCCAGTAAATAAGACACATTAAGCTCACAGCATTTTTACCGAATGTCGGCGGAATCTGAAGCAATGGATTCAAAATCAAATATGAAATTAATTCTAGGAGATATTTTTTCTGTGAAACATGACTTGTCTGGCTTACTGAATGACATGCCTCCTTGAGCACAGCGAATTACACTACTAGTTACTAGCTACTAAACTAATATATAATATTCGTGATTTATGTAATGCATAACCATTCCTATTTTTATACTATTGTAGATAATTCTGAGTGCTGGAGCCATAAATACGCCACATTTGCTAATGTTATCGGGGATTGGGCCAAGAGAAACCCTAGAAAAATTTAATATTTCCGTCTTCGCTGACTTGCCTGTTGGAAAAAATTTCAATAACCAGTATGGAATAACTCTTACCTTTGATTTGACTAAATTGAAAAACCGTCGATCACTAGATTGGAATGTATTAACTGAATATTTGCTAACACAAGAGGGACCTTTATCTGCTGATGGCATCGGTCAGGTAAATTATGAATTTGAAGTGTTGAATATCGACACATATATATCAGCACCCCATATGCAAAGCAAAATAAGACTATTTAGAAAAATAATACGTTAACCACGTAAAAAGAAAACAATGAATTATAACAACTTATTTCCATTCAGGATGCCAGCCGGATAGCCGGAGTTTACCTGCGCACGATATCGAACTATCAGTGCCTCACTCGAGCCGAAGTAGCAAAGTCGTTTTCCCACTACTTTTCTTACCAAAGTAGCTGGGAAACACCCCTCGGAGGGGATTGCCTCGCGCCCGCGATTTCCCCGGCGGCTGGACGCAGCCGCCGGTACGGCTGTGAGAAACTCCCAGGCCCGTGGGTACTTGGAAAATTTTTATTTTCCAAGTACCGGCACCGTCGGCCGGGACTCGGTATTGCCAGGCTATTGCACTGGAACATTGTGTTGTCAGAGTAATTAATTTTGGCAATGTCGGGACACGGTAGCGATACCAACCTCGGCCCTTCTAAGGGCCAGTGTAATCCCAAGTGTAATCCAAGCCGAGGTCCTTTTCAGGACCCGGCAGCCGGCCCTTCTCAGGGCCCTACTACTACTACTACCACCACCGCAACCTCTGCTACCGCCGAATTAGCGAAGAAGGCTAGCAGAATTACGAGCGCGCATAGCCCGCGAGAGTCGTATTCCTCGGACTCGGATGCATCGGAGGCATCCGGCTGGGAACGCGTCCCCCCGCGCAAGCAGCGCTCCCCCCCTCCCCGATACTCGCCCTCCCAGTTTCTCAAAACTACGGACAAGGCAACAACAGGGAAGACCAAAGCCAAGAAAGGCTCCCGCACCCCCCCCAAACGAAGGGACTCCCCCCCGGAAGAGACAGCAAGTTCTGATCCGAAGCCCACGTTGCTCACGCAAACCCCCCTCGCCCCCCGGGACCCGCGCCTGTACCGCCGCCCGATTGAACGCCGCGCTGGCCGCGACCGGACCGCCTCCGGTCCGCGGGATTCGTCGTCGCGCGACTCTTCCGCGAGACGCGACTCGTCCGCGCGCCGCGAGGCGGCCGCCCGCCGTGAACGCGAAGCGGATCAACGGAGGAACATCACTGGAACAAAATTTCCAAGTACCCCCGACGACGTCGAGATGTGTGACCCGCCCGCACTACCCACATCGTCAATTTCCAAAACTACCCCCAAGAGGTCCCCGAAGAGTATTTTGGAACAAAACTACATAATCTTGGCTAAGCTAGCCCAAACAGATCTCCTGGACCGGGAATGCATGGAAGCACTGGCCCAACACTTAAACGACCGAAGCGTCGCCCTGGAAGCCACCGGAATGGCAAACGCCCCCGTCACCGAAGAGGATTCCTTAGCCCTCTCTAAAGCGGTGTGCACTGAAATAAAGATTCCCCAAGCGACCCCATCAAGGAGGAAACGCGAAGAAAATGATGATGATGTCCTGGAAGAGGAAGAAGGGGCTAAACGGCAATGCGTTCCGGTAGAACCGTCACCCCCCACCTCTTTTGCAACCATAGCTGCCACCAAAGGAGGAAGCAACAACAAGCCCGCTACAATCCAGCAAACCGGAGAGCCGAAGAAAGGCAGATACCCCCCAATTGTTGTGGAGAATCTGCCCAACTGGGCAACCCACTTCAGGAAGCTGAAGGCCTTGCTGGGTCACGCCCCGAACGCCCGCCCCTTCGGAAGAGGGGTGCGCTTCACACCACAAGACGAAGATGAATACAGAAAAATCCAAAAATACCTAACAGAGTTGGAAAAATCGGAGACAGTGTCCTGGTTTTGTTACTCCTTGCCCACGGAACGGAGCATCAAGGTGGCAATCCGAGGCATCCCTGCGGACACCGACCCAGAAGAGATAAGGCAGGAATTGATGGCATTGGGCCATGCGGCCGAATACGTCCGCCCCATTCGGGCGAGAGCGGGACGTCCCGGCTGTATTTTCCTGGCCATAATATCCCGTAAAGCCGACACCCTCCCGGGCATATACGACATAACCGAATTGATGTGTATGCCCGGCATCAAAATAGAAGCCTGGCGAGGAAAGAAAGGCCCCGCCCAATGCCATCGATGCCAGCAATTCAGGCACTCCTCGCACAACTGCCACAGACCGCAAAAGTGCGTGAGATGCGGTGGCGAACACGTGGCAAAAGAGTGCCCGAGACCCAGGGAAGACCCCCCTACGTGTGCCAACTGCGGAGGCCCGCACGCGGCCAACAATACTAGCTGTCCTGTCTTCCGCAAGGAGGCAAGAAATAAGAAAGCCGGCACAGTGGCGATCTCAACAGCGCCCACCAGACCCAAGACGACAAGCCAGGCAAAGGAAGCACCACCACAGGACACTGTAAAGATACCTGCCCCAGAACAAGCCGAGAAACCCACAGTGGTCACTACCCTCATCGCTCCGGCGAATATGCCCAGACCCAGAAACCAAGAAGGCGATAAGAAACCTAAAAAGCCCAAAAAGAAGGCACTAAAATCCAGAAAGGACTTTAAAGCCAACGTAACCTCGGGAAGAGAAACTGACACGGAGTACCTAACCACGGACAGGGAAGGAGAAGCAAGGGCGAAAACATCTGCCCATCCCGCAAGGGACACTTCTACCCGCAGAGTGGTCGCACGAGAGTCCCCGGACGAAGGAAGACTGTTGGTCTTGGAAAAGGCCATACAGATATTCCAAGATGTGCTGGGGGCCCTCCGCGAGGGTTCAGACCCTGTCTCAGCCGTCCTCAGGGGGATGACGGATTTGATTCAATTATATGGATCATAATAAAACACTGAGGACAATGTTTTGGAACGCCAGCGGGCTCAAGGAAAACATGAGAGGGAAGCTCGCACTACTCAAGATCCTCACACGGGAGCAGGACTTGGATCTGATTCTCATAAATGAGACACATCTGGGACAAGGAGATACACTTAAAATCCCAAATTACATCTGTTATCGCCAAGACGAACACTCAGGGACCAGAGCATATAGAGGACTAGCCATCCTCGTGCACAGAAGAGTCGTCCACCAGCCTCTACCTCGTCTCCACTTGCAAGCCATGCAAGCGCTAGGCATCGAGATCCTAGTCGCCGGCAACCCAATGAGAATTTACAGCATATATCGCCCTCCGGGTGAGAAATTACTTGCATCCGACATATACAACATCTTCGATTCAACCACCACCACCATAGCTGCCGGCGACTGGAACTGCAAGCACCTTGCTTGGAACTCCACCACCATCTCTACACAGGGAAGACGGCTCTTCAACATCACAGAATCAAGAGGATACACCGTCTGCGGCCCTGAGGTTCCGACACATTACCCACCGTCACAGGCACATACACCTGACGTAATCGATCTCCTTGTCTACCAAGGCCTGAACAGCAAACCAACCCTGGAAGTACTGTGTGAAGACATGGGGTCAGATCACCTCCCAGTGTTAGCGACCGTCCAAAACATCCCCACCAGGATGAACCCGCCACCAGCCCGAAAAACTCTCAAATGGCCCATATTTGTGAGAGAACTAGAAGATAACACCCCTTCTTTCCCCCTGAACAATAACAACGACGTGGACCTGCTTGCAGAGGAACTAACTAAACGTATTCAGGGGGCAATTCAGCTGGCCTCAACTACAGACACCAGAACACAACTTCACCCCCCCCTCCCACTCCATATCAGAACTAAGATTCGGGAGAAGAGGAAACTCCGCCAACGCTGGCAAACAACACGCTGCCCGGTTATGAAAAATAAACTGAACAAGCTCTCGGAAACCATAAAGAAAGATCTAACGGACCTAGCTACCGACAACTGGGAAAGCAGAATAGACGAAGCAGAAGGCGATTGGGCGTCCCTCCACCGTCTCTGCAGAAATCTTGCCTCCACCCCAACCCCAATCCGCCCACTCAGACACCCGGACGGTACCCAAAGGTACAGAGCCGAAGACAGAGCGGAGATCTACGCAGAACACCTAGAGCGACAGTTCAGCCCGAATCCCTTTTGCTGCCCATCTACATCGGCAGAAGTGGACGAATACCTTAGCGCACATCTTGGCCTATCCCTGGACACCGACGATAACCCCATTGTCTTCTCGCCTTCCTTGGTTAGGCGAATGATACTCCACGCGAAGCCAAACAAAGCCCCGGGTGATGACGGAATCTCCAACAAAGCCTTGAAGCGTCTTCCGTTCAAAACCATCGCCGCCTTCACAAGGCTTTTCAATGGAATCACCAGAACCAGGCACTTCCCGCTAATCTGGAAAGTGGGAGTTATCATAATGATACCCAAGCAAGGCAAAAACTCCCTCGACCCGGCAAGTTACCGTCCCATAACTCTACTACCATCAATCTCCAAGGTATTCGAGAAACTTCTGCTGAAGCACATCCACGAATACTACCAGCCTCGCCCGGAGCAATTCGGATTCCGCGCAGAACACTCCACCACGCTCCAACTGACAAGAGTACTGCATATCCTCACAGAAGCCCACAACAAGAAAGAGCACGCGATTGCAGTGCTCTTGGATATGGAAAAGGCTTTCGATCGGGTGTGGCATCAAGGGCTAATTTACAAGATGTACAAAGCACAGATCCCCGATCGAATAGTCCAAATCATAGCCTCCTTTCTGTCCAACAGATCCTTCAAGGTGAAGGTGGAGAACACCTTATCCGAAGTACGCCCTTTAACGGCTGGCGTACCGCAAGGCAGCTGTCTTTCCCCATCCCTATACTCCCTCTACACCAACGACATCCCTGTGGGCAAGGGTTGCCACTTGGCGCTATATGCAGACGATGCCGCGTACGTCACCACCTCGCTGAACGCAAAGCACGCGGTGAAGAAACTACAAAACACCCTGGACCTCCTGCCAGAATGGCTCCTCAAATGGCGACTATCAGCCAACGCCGATAAAACCCAAGCCCTCCTCCCCAGCAGATGTAGCCCCAACCCGCCAGTCCTGAAGCTAAGCGGCCAGCCCATAAAATGGTCCAAGGTGGTGAAGTACCTTGGCGTCAAAATAGACACCAACCTCACAATGAAGTTCCACGTCAAGGACACCATCCGGATGACGAGGGTCTCCATGGCAATCCTGCGCCCCATCCTAACCTCCAGTCTCCCCACGAAGATGAGGGTGAGCATCTATAAAACATACATCCGCTCCCGCCTAACTTACGCATCACCGGCCTGGTACAACCTCTTAGCACCAGGCCACAGGAAGTCCCTACAGACCCAGCAAAACCTGGCTCTCAGGAGGATCGTTGACGCCCCACGCTTCGTCAAGAACGCGGTTATCCAAAGAGACCTGAAGTTGGACAGCCTGGACGACTTCATAAGAAGCCTCGCGGACAAGATGTTCACCCGCACGGCCGACTCCTCCCACCCGGAGATCAAGGAT
>DVZN01001400.1:0-10261 GCA_018237365.1 Caria ino melicerta
GACCGACGATTTAAAAAGGGCAGCTGGTAGTGACTGGATGATGAAAGCGGGAGATCGTGTCCTGTGGCATACTTTTTAGGCTTACGTCCAGCAGTGGACTGCAATAGGCTGATGTATGTATGTAACTGATCTTATTCATTTATCTTGTTTCTTGAACTGGATTTTTATAGAATGACAACTATTTATAAAATTTTATTAAAATGTCGTAATACTGCGTAACTGTGTGTCAATTTGTCAAGGTAAGATCATGTTTTAAAGATATGAAACATTAGAAATATGTCAATGGTTAATGCAATATCATAGAATTCCCTCCGTTGACTACCGGAATTTCTCACATAACTAGGTATATCAACCGTATGATATACCTAGTTATGTGAGAAAAAAATATAGTGCAGTAACTGATCCGGGCAGGTAGGTATCTATTTCGGTTGCCTTAAACTTTAGCCTCGTGATGATAACGCATAACGATGCATTACGCGGTAGGTAGCTATGTGTTATGACAACCAGACCAAATTTTAAGTGGCCATCCAAAAATTAGGTAACAAATTTCTCAATTTTATTTCATCAACATCAGATACATCGGATGGGTACAATATTTAAAAATCTTAATAAATATATAAAAATTATGTGTCATGTTGTTTGTCCGTGATGGACACCGAAATTATAGGACCGATTTTGATAAAATTATACAATATCTGTATCTGTTTAGTCAAACTTATAACAAAAAAGATACGATAAGTTTTATCTCTTGTAAAGTCGGGACGTGAATAATCAATGAGACGAAGTTTGCCGGAACAGACAGTTTATAAAATTATATCTGTTGCATGTTTCATACTTGTACTTGGGTCAATTATGTCATTTAGGATGTTATATACAGCACTTGCTCACTTGCTTGTTGAGCATTTTGCTGGTCTACCAAGCCCTGTGTCGTTGCGAAGCCACTCTGGCTGACAAATATTAAATATTAAAAAATATAGAGGTATTTATTAACCCACAGAACATTATCACGCACCTACTTATATTGGTTATAACTTGTAAATATTCTTCTACAAAATATCAAACTATCACGTTTGCACTACAAATAGTTTCAGCTATCTATCAAAAGACCCGTCAAAATAGGTTTTCCCTATGCGAAGATTAGCTAGAACAGCTTGACAGACAAATATTTTGAAAATTGTCTAATTTTTATATGTATCATATTATATTCTTACTTCGCTCATTATTATTTTATTATACAGACACTTCAATTATATTTATGTTTTGTAATTAAAGTTTTTTAAAAAGAAAATATACTTACACATGAGGATATTTTCTTTTTAAAGACATATCTGTGAAAGGAGTGACAGTGGAGCTGACAGCTGATGGGAATGAATGGAAGAAGGTATACTGCACCCACCCCATGTGGTGAGATAGATCATAGAGGCAAGATGAACTAAGTTTCTAAAAAAATAATTAAAAAATAGGTAAAGGAAAATGCGGCATGGGCATTAGGCTACATAGGAAAGCACAGTGAGCACTTAGCTGGTTTGGTGGTTGACGCTGGGACTTTGCCACTGTTGGTGTTGGCCTTTCAAGAACCTGAGATGAGCCTTAAGCAGGTACTTATTTGTCAGAGTTTCCCAATTTTTTTTGATCACGGAAACCTAATTGATCATATGTTTTTGACAACTAGCTAGTTATTTTGATAACTAAAGTGTTTACCTTGTATTTTGCTTTTAATTCTTGCTTTAGTTAGGTATGATGTCTTTAGGGAAATGCTGTAAATAAATAATTATCAAGTGTCATGTACACAGTGACGTAATTATCGTAGGGTTGGATGGTGCAGTGCTCCTGGGCCCTGGTATTCAGGGGGCGCCTTAACCTAAGCTTTGAAAAGAGAGGTATTCTAAGTCACTGTATCCTGTTCCTATCTTTAATTTTAAATACGTGTTCAAACTACGCAGAAAGGGGGGATGAGGACCCGATGTTTTTTCTATACCCCGTGGCCCTTTTCCACCTGGCTATGCCACTGGATAGACTCAAGCTAATTCCCAGCGTTTGTCACCTCTCTTAATATGTCATAGATAGCAGCTGGAGCCCTAGTGGACCTGGCTCAACACAAACCGGAGGCGGTCGTCGACGCTGGAGCTATAAGTCATTTGGTTCGTGGTTTAGACAACCAAGACCCGAAATTAAAGGTAACAAACACAAAGAGATCTATTAAGTATGTGGACTTACAATTTTTTATACGTAATATTGGCAAAGAAAACGGTGGACGGATTATTTGACGGTAGGTAAATGCTTTTTTAAGTTCTTGATTTGATGATTCATTGCAATAGTCACTCTTCTCATGTCTCTCCCAGTAAAACGTTAAAGTCATGAAACAGAAAAAAACTACTTCTTTCTATTCTGTGGTTAAAATTATTAAAAACAAAACGTAAATTACTAGCAATAATGATTTATGTTGCTACCAAAATAAAAAGCGTCACATTTTAAAAGCGCTTCCGAGTGTGAACATGTTGGTACCTACTTCTATTTGAAAGCTTTTTTAATGGATTTCAAAAAAGCTCTCGTGAGTTTAGGCTTTAATACCTTGATTACACCAACCAGTAGATACGAAGGTGGCTTGATAGTATACTCGTCCAAGCGCTCGGTATGAGTTTAGAGTTATTTACTACTCGGTCATTCCACCCTTTTGTAGTTCACATTCCACCCATTCGAATCCGAAACGATACGGTTCGTCTTTTTAAATGCAAACGGCCAAAGAGTGAATTCGAGGCCTGCGGTATTCCCTGTATTCACGGAACGATACCTATTATCTAGCCATCTTTAAGGCCAGAGTGAATAAGCTGTGAGATGGTGGTCAAATGCCGACCAATTCATTGTAAAAAAAAACATAATAAGTGCTCGGCCAAGCGATGAGTCACGCATATAAATAGTCATTCAGTGACTACACAGTCCCGGCCGAATGACTTTTTACTGTTTCGCTTGGTAGGTGTAATCAAGGCATAAGATTGAGTGGTATTCAGCGCAGCACGTTGTGCGCGTTGGGTGCGGTAGCTGGCGCGCGCGCGGAGCTGGCCGAGGCATGCGTGGCGGGCGGCGCGCTCCCGCCGGCGCTGCTGCACGCCGGACACGACGCCGCGCCCGTGCGCCGCGCCGCCGCCTGTCTGCTGCGGGACCTAGTGAAACACTCCGTCGACGTATGTAATACTTACCATTTCAATAATATGGAACTCCGTTCTGTGACTTTGTTTAAGTAGACAATCACGCTCAGAAAGTATCCGTGTCCAAACTCTGCCTACGTGACTCCTAGACTGTTTCAATTGACTTTTTATATAGGTAATACTAACGACATGCCATGAAACTCTACCTTGCCAAAGGTCTTGATGTTAGTGACAGTAAGTTTTATGCTCGCGTTTTATGACCTACCTGGCTAGAAAGTAGGAGGACTATTCTGCAAAGGACCCCGGACCAACACAGGGAAACCGGGAGGGTATGTGTTCATCACAAAGGCTAATAATCATGATTCGTGAGTTGATAGTGCTGTCTGATAATATTGGACTCTTTTTGATTTCTGTTTTAGTTGCATATCCATTTCTGCTTAAATTTATCTAAGTAGGTTTTATAGTTAAATTTACCTAATCTTGCTTAAAATTTTAAGTCAATTTCTTTTATCCCTGCAGCTAGCACAATTAGTTGTAAACACTGGTGGTTGCGGCCCGTTAGTAGAGTTGCTGAGAGAAACGACAGGGGGTTGCAGAGTGCCTGCCTGCATGGCATTGGGTTACATCGCTGGGCAGTCAGACCAGCTTGCTATGGCCGTCATTGAAAGCAAGGTTAGAGTTTTAAGATATTAATAAACAAAATTATATAGGATAAATTTAAGTTTTACTGCTTAAGTGTCCGAAGCGTGAACAAAATACGATGTTCTATTAAATTACTTAGAAATAAATCTGTCAGTTTATTACCTGTCGCGAGTCGCTTACCTATTTAATAGTAAAGGGTGTAGCTCAAAAACTTTAATTTATTCATAAATATCATCTTTTTAAATTACTGCAATTAGTTTAATGATAGAAATATATTAGGTAATATTTATGTAACATTTTTGTCTTATTTAGTAATCGCTTTTTGTATGGAAATCAATCCCCGTTAATCATTAAACGCGAGCTAGCTTTACCAGAGTGTATACCTACCAATAAATCGTGGCAATGCTCATCCACTAAGTAGATAGGTACTTTAAACTTCTGCGTACCTACCTCAATGAAGTCGCTAGATAGGTATTTTTTAAATGTACCTATTAATATTTATAATCACACATTTCATATAACTGCCTGCACTTCATGCCACTGGTAATTAGGATGACCTACTGATATTTTAAGCTTGTTACTTAATAAAAACGTGTTTTGAATGTACCTACAATATTTTTCGTCACTCAACTATTTACAGCTTATCATCTGGTTAATGTGAGAAGTAATTAGAGCATGTATACTAGGCCATCGTTGTTCTTGTGGAGATATTACAAAACAACGAAGCTGAAGACGCTGAGCTGTGTGCAGCTGCCTGGACGTTGGGTCACGTTGCCAAACATTCTCCTCAACACAGTCTTGCTGTTGCTGTGGCTAACGCTTTTCCAAGGCTCTTACAAGTAAAACTATCTAAAATTATACTGTATATGCATCATTATTCTTTACTTTACATTGACCACATCAGCTCATAGTGTAAGGTAAACATGATAAACTCTTTTTTTAAGTCGTTACTACTTACTAACTTTTGCTCGCGTGCTAGTTTTTTTTTATTTTTTTGAAACCAACCAGTGCTGTGAGAAATGACACAAAACAAGGATGAGGTACCTACCTATTTAAACTTATCTTTTATCAAGTGCCTAAATTTAAATTTTTATGGTTTTATCTTCGACAATGACAAGCTTGCAAGTATTGGCTATTGCAACACCCTCAAAGCATTTTTCTGGAGAAAATATAGTCAATACTGGTACGATAGTCCAAGGTCGCAATTCGGACACCACTGAAAAAACGCTGCCCCCTCTTGTTGTCAACTACGGTATATACGGTGTATATATCAGCCGTGAGCATTCCGACTAGGTTTAGGAGGCCACGTCACGTTTTAACAAATCCCAACGATACTATAAAAGCCGCAAACGCCCATTTTTTAGTTAATAGTCACACATTACTCAATACACCGTCGTCGCTGGTCACCGGCAGCGAAGACTACTTTTCGTCCGAAGGCTAATGCTAGGTGGCGAGCCACAGATCTCCCACCCTCCAGTAGTCAGAACGAACCACTAAGCCGAGACTCATAGGAGGTAACCCTTAATGTGGGGGTTATAGGCCCACTCGTAAATAATGCATTCTCGGTTTAGCACTCTGCTCGCCCACCAAGCCCAATGGCAAAGTCCCTCTGACTGGCAACTATAAAAGTACAAGTGATATTTATAAATAGTATCTACAATGAGATTCCACCAAGCACAGACTATAAGAAACTTGTTATTTAGAACAAAAAAAGAAAGCGTAACACCCATACAAAAAAAACAGACAGAGTTACTTTCTTTCTTTTTTTCGAAATGACAATAGTTGCCAGTCAGAGCGGCTTCGCAACTTCACCGGGCGTCTTTGAGCGAGCAGAGTGCTCAACCCGACATTATATTATTTACTCTTCGTGGGACTTCCACAACGCCCACACTAAGGGTTGTCTCCTGCGAGACCGGACCTCGGCTTAGTACTGCGTTCTGACTACTATTACTGGTGGGCGGGGTATCTGTGGCTCGTCGCTCGGCGTTAGGCTCCGGGCGAAAAAGGGGTCTTCGTCGCCGAGGCCGGCGGCTACGGTGTAGTGTGTTTCGTGTGCAGTTGTTACCTAAGAGATCGGCGTTTGCCGCCGTTATCGGATCGTGAGTTACTTTTGAATTCATGATATGAGTAGAGACTAGGGATTAACATATTATTAGGGCTGATGACTAATACTGAATTTTAGGTAGGGACCGACCTATGAGTAGTAGGCATGTTAAAAAAATTAACAACTAAATTAGAATATGTAGAGTTAGGATGAAGGGTTTTTAAAAATATATAATGCTGACGAAAAAATCGTCTGTTTTTTGTGTTACCTCAGAACTCCGTTGTTGGAGGAATTTGGAATTTTTTTTCTTTGTTGGAAAGGGAGAGACTTTAGAAGATATTTTCCATTTATGACCTTCAAATCCAGTACCTATTCTTGCACAAACAATGATTTTAAATTGTTTTTCAGGGATTTCTTGTTAATAGGTCAAAAAAACAGAGTAATATTTTTGTAAGTAGAGACAATTTGCCTAGAAACTAGATATTATCCCATTATTATTATTAAAAATGTCACAGTTTATTACTTAATAACTCCAAAATATATTTGGATAAAACTGGGTAATTAAAATTTGTAAATAATTATTTACAAATAATATGTTATTAACTAATCAAAACTATTATTGATTGATATTAAATGACACTGTGTACCTACATTACAGATACTTACTTGATTGTTAGAGTTTTCGTAAAAGGCGAGCATAGGCTTACTTTCACTAACACCGTGATCTCTTACTAGGTGGTAGAGCTTTGCAGCGGCACGTCCAGTTAGAATGATATCAACGCCTTACTTATTCCTGCCGCCATAACATCAGTGCTTGCCGTTGATTTATTCCCGTTTGGAGGTAAGGTAGCCGGTAAACTTACTTTTGCATTAGGCCTAACATCCCGGCCTCAGTTTGGCAGCGCACCGTTACCACTTTTGGTGTCCATAAGCGACGTGAATTTCTTACCATCAAGAAATCCATCTGCATTCCAATATTATAAAAAAGCTAGTTTAACATCTTATTTTTTATAGTTGTATACAAATCCTAAGTCTTCTGGAGAAGTGCAAGCCCGAGCAGCCTGTGCACTGAAGCAATCACTTCAATGCTGCTTGCACAGACCTGCACTAGAACCCTTGCTACATGCGGCACCTGCCAATATCCTAAAATATGTTCTCGCTCAATATGCAAAGGTAAGTTTATGTAAAATATAAAAATATAGCCATCACTAATATGCCATGTTTAATCTTCTATTTGGTCTGCGGTTTAATTTTTATCTAGTGAAATGGATGTTATACAACATTAATAATTTAGTTAGACAACATTCTAATGTATAAAAATATATTAATTAAACTCTTAAATACATTGTTTTATATTTGTCATACAAAAATCATTATTGTTTTTGTGCCAATTTCAAGAAACCATGGTTTAATTCAGACTCCTCTTTTACTGGTTTATAATAATTGCATTTCAAAAATATTATTTTAAAAATATTATTTTAAAAATATTATAAAATACACTTGATGTGTAGTTTTATAATTTATAAGTTTCTATATCTCGCTGTGAATGTTGCAATAATGTAAGTTAAACTAATGATTACTTCATATAAACTGCTTCTTATATATACACCAACATTTTAGAAATGTTTGAGTTCTGGTTGAAATCGTAATTCCATAAGTGACTGATGCTTGAGAAGTAACATTCTTACCTAAGAATTTTGTATGAGAAATGAAAACCTTACCACCTGTGAGATTATTTGTTCCGAAATGAAAATTGCTGGTTTCCTTACAAATATTTGTATTAAGTTGTATCTGAAACTCTTATTTATTTATCTTAAATTATAATAGTCTGTGCAGTTGATTTAGTGATTTGTATAGGCCTTTATCACATTCAAATTTCACATTGTGGAACAAAATTTTGGTAATGAGATGTTAGCACAATACTTCTTCAGTGTCTTAAATCTTTTCCTGGTTATTACAAGAACCAAATAATTCTTTACAGTTCACAACTATGATTATAGGAACATCAGTCATCTTGCGAGCCAACAAATCTACAAATATTTAATTCCTCAGAAATTTATATTTGAATTGTATTGCACCTTAGAACAGATGGATATTAATGGTTTAATATGTTAGTAGACTGGGCCATCATCAAGATTGTCATCTTCTTCTTCATAATCTTCCCCATTATCAAAATAGTTGTTAGCATAATCAGTTCCATCATCAATTTCCTCTTCTTGCTCCATCTCATCTTCTAATTCCTCATCGTTATCATCCTCCTTCTTTACCTCTGCCTCATTTTGATTACCTTCTGTGTCGTCAACGACTTCTTCATTCTCCTTATTTTCTAAAGTCTGTAATCTTTTAGCAATTTCTGTAGCATCTTCTAATTTCCGTTTTTTTACTAATGACCGTATTTTGCCTGCATGTGGCCTTAGCTCAGGAGGCATATTAGCCCACACACAATCTAAAACTTTACCTTTTGTTGCATTTAGAGCTAGAAGCTTGTATTTATCGGAATATCGCTCTATACCATCTGTACGAGTGTTGACCTTAACATATGCAGGCGATTCGTGTAAATATTCAATGAATTGGTCTTTTACTATAAGCATGTAATCTGTCGCTGCGTCACAAACCAAAGGCAATGGTTTGGTGTCGAGTTTAGGGAACAGTGGTGGTGGTGTTAAAATTTGCGGTGTGTTGTCTCCTCGTGTAATTCCAAGGCTTTGAATTTGTTCTTGTGTTAAAGAAATTCCGCTTCCTCTACCTCTACCCCTTCCTGCCATCCTTTTTTGGGTAATTGGGTATGCAAATAACGAAGTGGTGATACATTAATAAAATGAAAAATGTTTTTTTTGTATTTTTGTTTTGATTTTCAGCTCAGCCAGCGCATGTTTTTGACAGTTGAGTATCGACAACTTGACACGATTGACAGATTTTCTTTTTTTTCTTTTCAGGGATCAGAATTGGATCAGGATTTTGTTTCAGGAAAGGCAAAGGATCTCAGTCCGTACAGACTAGTCTGCTCTTTCATTAATATTCTTCATATAATACTCTTGGCGTCGTCATGTGTTTGTACGTCATTACAGTCAGCCTATCTTGGTCCTAGTCAAGGTGGCAGCTAGCTTGCCTAAGTTTTGAAGGAGTTTTAGTGGCAACGAAGAAACACACGATACACTGATTTTTTTACTAATTCTTAATTTCTGCTCACTTATCAAAATAACATAAAATGCCACCAATTTAGGCTACTTTTTATATAATTTATAAATGAACCTGCGCTCCTGTCTGATTGCGATCCCGCCAAAACTCCGACACATTTCGTTGCATTTGACATTAACAACATATTTTTGGACAAAACCATATAGCGAAAGCCTTCAATTTACAAAAAATATTTAGTTAGTCTGTGAGTAATAATGTTCTGTGGTTAGAGTCTATCAAGCAAGTCGTGTCACAAAATAACGGCGGTAAATTTAAATATTTTTAATTTATACATATAATAAAATCGTAACTGTATATTGTATGTCCGGGCAAAACTTAAAAAGTACTGCATGGATTTACTTCAAATTTTGCATAAATATTACTAAAAGGTCGGGTCAATATATAGGCTACATATTATTACATTATTACGTACGGGGGAGGAGCTGTGAATCTTTATTTTTCTTAAGCACTCTGTGACAGCGTGTAATCGCAGACAAAGTCGCGGGTAGCAGCTAGTATTTACATATTAATATTTAATTTGGCCGCCGTTTTTTTGGACACGATTCGCTTGACGGGCGATGTAGTATTTTTACGATTGATAATAAACATTACGATTACTATCAAACTCACTCTTTGTTACACGGCTCATTATTATACAGTGCTAAAAACTAGTATGAGTGTCTATTCTGTTGCAAAAAAGAATTGAAATTCGTATTAAAAACAATTATACAGTACTGAAGATTGTAGTCCTTGTCAAATAATTCATAAATAATTTAATAATATTGTAAGACGTATACATAATGATATTTTTAGATTTTACCAAATGATGCTAGAGCCAGAAGGTTATTCGTCACTACTGGAGCACTAAAGAGAATTCAAGAAATAGACACAATACCGGGGACATCATTGAAAGAATATATTAATATTATAAATAGTTGTTTCCCTGAAGAAATAGTTAGGTAAGAATAAACTAAATAGGTACCTAGCATGTCAAATGTTCCTAGTGTAAAGCTGGCACTTTGATTTGTGCCCTCATTTTAAATCAATTAATCAAAAGGTAAGACAATTCGTAATTTAAGATTGTAGATCGACACATATATCGCGGAGCGGTTGCATCTCTGAATAAGAGTAAAAACCTACACTGTACTGATGTGACACGTTATTAATTAATTTTTTTCAATCATGAGATTTTTTTATATATTTTGTCAATTTACAAGGGGGTTAGGTGTCCCGATCTTGTGTTAATCGGGGC
>DVZN01001401.1:0-10261 GCA_018237365.1 Caria ino melicerta
GCAGAATGGGCCAGTGTACCATCTGGTTTCAACAAAGGTGGTAGGGATGGCCGACTAAAATTTGATTCAACCGCTTTAGCCAAGGACCAAAACGCCTTACTCCCAGCTGTAGTTTACATACCAATGCACAGATGGCGACAAAATTAAGTGTTAACAATAAGAATTTTGAATATTAAAATAATTTATCTGCTCCAACAATGTTCATGAAATTTAGTATGCATACGGTTTCGAAAACGATAAATCCATCTAGTTAGGTTTAAGTTTTAGAAAATATCGTTTTATCCGCGTTTTTTTGCAATGAAAATTTATTACAAATGTCAGTAGAATACGGAAGTATTTTTTTTGACATCTACAAAGTTGTTATAGCCAAGTTGGTAAAACGGGCGCCTTCAAAGTTGGAGAACCCAGGTTTCTAAAGATTTTTCTTTTTTTTTCTTCTTTTTTTTCGAACTAAGGTCGCTCACCCAAGTCCTTTAATTAAACACCCGTCTCTTTGTTTTCTCGCTTTGACAGCGATCTGTTTCATAAAAGAGGTAGAGTTTTGTTTTATTCTCCGCATTGGATGTAAGCGAATTTTTCCTACTAGTGGTTTTAGGCAATACCTACTATGTAGTTATTAATTACCTATGTAGTGTAGTTTATTTACCACACTCCTTAGTGAAAATAGCCACTTTCAATTGAACGGCCCGTTACTCATAACAATAGTCCATACTTGTAGTAAGATATACTTTCCGGCTTACATGGTTTAAGATTCGAACCAAAGCCGACCTACACTGACGTGTCAACTTGATGAAAATTATTTTTCAAAAAATTAAATAAGTTTCTAAACAAAATTTGATAAGGTAACCCTTTAAAAAGGTCATAGTTATAGTTAATTAAGGCCAGAATATTCGAACGCTTTCGCGCTACAATGACGTCTAGCTCGCTAATGGAGCGTGGCGCGCGGAGCGCTTTTTTCTTGATTTTAAATAATATTATGGTTTTCACTAAAATTAAAATTAGATCGAATTTACTATCAAATATGGTTCCAATTTTTTAAGCTGTTTTACGGTATTTTTTGTGACTTAGAGTTTGATAAATTTCAAATAAAACCTTAGTAAAAAATATTTTGGCCTTAATTAATCATAATTAAGAGCATTTTTCAAACTTAACAATTTTTCGAACGAAACTTATTTTATTAGATAAAATCTAATTTTCATGTCTTGGACCCGTCGGTGAAGGTTAGTTACTTACATTTTTGCCTGTAACTCGATATTTCAGTTTCACTGCCACCTGGGTAACATTACTGCGATACACGATTACGCGTTTTGTCATCGTCTCCGAGCATATTAGGTACAATGCAATGTTGGACCTACCATTATATTTATAGTTCTGCGGAACACAGTACATTAACCCAACTGACGCTCGACTAAATTTTTTTTGAATAATCGGTTTGAGTGTTTAAGCGTAACCTCCACTTCCGGTAAAAAATCAGAAAATTACTAAGAACGAAAAAAACTTTCGACGTCATCGATAAAAGAAAAAGAAGATAAACTCTACAGATGCTATTTTTGGTGTTAAGGCTAACACTTCGACCCGTAACACCGGAGGTGTGGTTTCGTTCTTCACAGGCACTGTAAATTTTTTCATTCTTAGTATTTTCTGTTTTTTAGAATAATTCTTTATATAGTTTTTTTTCTAGTTATATCTAGTTGTTTTCTTATAATTTGCACACAAACGACTTACGTAACCATTCATGTCGCTTAAATTCCATAAATAAAAAAATATCAATTGATCCAAAGAAAAACCAAAACGTAATGTACTGTAGAAAATAAATACGTAGATAAATAAATGTTTAAGTTATCGTTGTCTTTGTAGCAAGAATGTGTCCGTTATTACGGAACTAGGGCTGTGAATAATTCGTGAGTGCGGTCCGGCGCACTTACAACGTCAATTCATTATTGTTACCGTCTCGGTCGACGGAGATATACGGTATAGCTCCCTGATTGACCCCACATTAAAAATTACACAGAAATAGATAAAAGAAAAGCATTTACTCGACGGACGGCGAGACAGTTCCTTTGTTCTGATTCGTTTCTAAACATTAAAAATTTAAAGACCATGGAATAATGAAGTCTGTGCTGTACGGAGTACTTGACCTTGCTTTGTAGCTTGCTTTTGTTCTGGAACTTACTTGATAATATGTATCACTTGTTCTGTACTAAATAATAAGGTAACAAAGTGCAACAATTGTCACGTGTTACTCCTGGCTAACTAATTCTTATGGCCAATTTAAATAAACTATATACCGAAAGAGATAGACTTACTAGAGTCTCATTTTCAAGATATTTATATTAAATACTAGCGACTCGCCCCGATTTCGCACGGGTGCAGAACTGATACTAAATTTACTACAGAATCGGTTATGTTTTTTAAGCGTAGCCACCGCTAGAAGGAATTAAAACACGGTTAAGAACGAAAAATTTTACGAATATTATACTAGAAACCAATAAAATTATCAGTGTTTCTCTATTATAAAATAATATTTATGCATTTATTATACATATAATCCTTCCTCTTGAATCACTCTGTCTATTTAAAGAAACCGAATCAAAATCCGTTGCATAGTTTTAAAGATATGAGCATACACGGGGACAGACAGACGCCAAGCGACTTTATTTTATACTATGTAGTGTTTGAAAAACAACAACGGTTGATTGATCTCTAAAATATTGTTCACACCACTGCGTATGTAACACACTGTTCAGAGCATCTAATAGAAGATTTCGACACATAGCAGGTACAATATCATAATAATGTTCTTTACCGTTAAGGTTTTAGCATGTGTCCAATAAAATCCTTCATGTTTAATTTATCAAAGCACTAAATGGATGAGTAGTTGAGTACAACATATACGAACAGTTGATGAAATAATTGGTGACCTGGGAACTTTCATCCCTTTCCTGGTAACATTTTGTTTTTTATGAAAATCATTTTTTTTAATGTTGCTTTTTTGTGTAATAGATTTAATTTGGTGTTCTGAACGCTGCACCTATTTTGCAAAGACCATACCTTACTGTTGTAGGTTATTGGAATTGGCTGTATACAACAAGTAACTTAATCTTTATATTTTTTAAAGTGTGAAATATTTGAATAATTGGATCAAAAATGCAATTTCTACATTACTAGATTTTTCAAGTTTGCCGAAAAATGGTTGCACAATATTCTACCACCAGTGTTCTTCTTAGTACTGACCCGTTTGGCCATACTCTCTTCGTACTATTATGCGGGTTCCGTCGGGAGCCTTATTAAAAACAGACTAGCTGTTGCGTTCGGCTTCGCACGCATTTTAATTTTTAACAAACTCTTCTTGACGTCATTTGACTTGACTTCACTCCACTTTACCCCACCCAACCTCACGCAATCCCGCCTTAAATTAAACGGGATGAAAAGTAGTCTACAAATGGAGGAGAGTGGGGACTGGTTGGGAGTGGAGGGGAGGTTGGCGACCATCTTCTCCACCATCTCCACCACTACCATCCCCATAAGTATTTAGCGTAATGGTAAAATGTTGAAAAATCTAAATTCTCCACTTGTTCACAAATTTGTTCATATGTATATAGAAATATCTACAACATACATATACTTAAAAATTACAGTAGAGTTTTTCCTTTCAGCGTCGCGTCGGAACAACACAACATCAGGCCAGTTATATCTAGAGATGGGTAATCACCCGGGTTATAACCCATGCGTGGGTTAAAACCCTGTAAACACTCAGTAAATTACCACCCTTACATTGAAAATATAATCGAAATCGTCAGAGCCGTTTTCGAGAACCTCATTACAAACAAATATATAAAAAAATATACAAATATTGCTTGTTTAATAGTGTAGGATAAAGAAGATGGACACAAAGCAGTCGAGCGCGACAAATATGATTCGACTGTGTTTATTCGTATATAACAAACAACTGAGACCTGCCTCACAAGATTAATGACAATGATTGTGGTGACACTATGGCTGCACGACTGATTTTGCACAAGCATCATACAGTACTGTAATGGAAAATACACCTAAACCCACTTTCATCCACGATCCTGAGCCTGAGTTATCTACTTCAAGTGTCCATAATATCGATTTTTTTAATTGTCATCGTACTTCATTTTCAAGCGATGACGAATTTATTGGCATTTAATGTTTAATATGATTTATGTGATAAAATTTGGCAGATTTTATACTTTTTGTGAAATGTTTGAATATATTTTGCTATTAAGTACATTTTATTTAATACAAAAGACTTAAATTGTTAAGTTCTACTTCAATACACGTTATAACCCAGTAAAAAGTAGGTTTTTTAGGTTATAACCTAAAAAACAGGGTTATAACCCTAATGGAATGAATGGGTTCTTACCCATTACCTATCTTTAGTTATATCTACCCAAATTGATATACATTATATATGGATAGATGTAAGCTTAAAAACAATAGGAAAATTTATTTCAACCTTGATTCATTAGGATAATTTTAAAGGGGCTTAAAGCGACCGTTGCCCTGTACACGATGGATCCAAAGTGAATAAAGCCGGACAAAGACTTTTTTCAGATCCTATTTCTAATTTGCCAATGAAAATTCATCAAATGTGAACTTGTGAAACAGACTCTTACACATTTTTTCAAAATATTAATTCTGAGAGAGAAATCAGCAAGTTACTCGATTAATAAAAATTTTGAGAGCGTTTTCTATTCTTCTTAACACTTGTTTTTTTATATGCTAGTGTAAAAACGATGTATTTGAATTTAGTCCTTCGGTCAATAGAAATAAAATTTTATCATATACTTAAAAGTTATTAAATTATTAGACAAGATAAAGAAAACTAGGTAACAACGTAGTCAACTGCTATTCGATATTATTAGTATTATAATTTTTCTGAATTATTTTAATCGAGTAAACAAATCACACTTTAAAAAATATTAATACAAAACAAAGTAGGTAGAATTTTGTACTAAAATACTAATAAATATCGAAAGTTAGTTATTCTGACTGAATTTGAAATAATTTCATTTTGTATTTAATTTCTTTTGAACATAAAATATTTTGTTTAGTCAATGAAAACTAAATAAATATATGAAAAAGGACCTGATGTCAAAATTGTCTATGTCTACCCTCGTTAAGTTTGGAACCACTGTGCGTCGCGGCGGTAGCCAAAAGGGTCGAATAAATATGTCCCAAAGAGTTAAGTGGAAGCGAAGTGCGAAGCGGAGACCGCGTCCGACGTTTGCTCTTCTACTCGTGTTGTTGTACCACTTATTACACACAAAGTTCTGTTAAAGTTTTCTCGACAACCGAGCGCTAGTTTAATTTACTCGATAGTGTAAATAAAGCAGGCGGAGTGGGAAGTTTCGCAGAAAGGCAGCCTCTGGGCTAGGCGCTTACGAAGTTGCGGTCGAGTGATAATAACGTCTCTCCGTTCGGGACTTCCTTATTAATCGAGAACGACAAATTTTAACGACAAGAATTAATGAATCTCGTTACATGGGTTAATCCCTCGCTCGTGAAGCCGTACACTTGCTTGTTAAGGTAAGTACGATGGGATGTATTCTTCTGATCGCAACTCAAACTGAACCTAAAATTGAAACTCGATTTTAGTTTTTAAGTTTCGAGCAAAATTGTTGAAAAGTTACTATAAGATAAAATAAGAAAAATCATTACAAAATTTTTCGGATATATTAAAACAGCGCTTTCAAACCTTTTTCGGGCCGCGGACGCCTGGGAATTTAAGCACAATTTTAAGGACACCGTTATTAAAAAATAAGGAATAATATATAAGACGACATAATAATATACACATATAAAAAAATGTACCAGAGTGAATTCCGTATATTGAATATGTTAAAAAAAATTAGTCCAGATGAGTAAAAATGGGCAGCAGAACATATTTTTAGATTTTCGAAATTTTTGTCTGTCTGTCTGTACCTTGGCCGCGGTTCACGCTGAATCTACGAGGCCAATCGTAACTAAATTTGGCTGGCGCATACTTCATGTTCCTAGAAAGGTTATAGCATACTTTTCGTTCCCTTAACATAACAGATTTCCCATGGCAGGGGGCAAAAACACAAAATGTAAAATTGGCTATAATTTATTTACGCGTAGTCGATTCCATTTACTATTCTTTGTTTGTTAGATGGGGTAAGAAGAGGTGGGACTAGGTGGGTGGGGTGTGGTGGGAACGAGTGGGGTAGATTGAGGTAGTTAGTGTGTTGTGGAATAGAGATGGTTGGGGACTGATGGGGTTCGGTAGAAAATGGTGGGGCCTGGTATGGATTGTGGGGGACTGGTGAAATTAATGGCGTTTCCACCAGTCTTCACCACCACCACCGATTCCTACCAATCTCTAACATTCCCCACCACTCTCCACCACCCCTCAATAGTCCCCACAAATCGAATAGGGCGGGTTTGCGTAAGATTGGGTGGGCTTACATGAGGTGGGGTGGAGTGAAGTGATGTTGAGTCAAATGGAGTCGAGGATAGTTATTTAAAAATAAAAACGCGTGCGATTCCGCGGGCAACAGCAAGTAGCCACTAAGAAGTAATTAAGTTTGGAGGGTAAGGCAGCCAGTAAACTTATTTTTGCATGAGGTCATTAGACCTGGTAAAAGTGCGTTGCCAAACTGAAGCCAGGATATTAATTCTGGCCTCAGTTTGGCATCGCACCATTACCACCTTTGGTATCTATAGGCGGCGTGAATTTCTTACCTTCAGGAAATCCGCCTGCTTGTTTGCCTTCAAATGTTATAAAAAAAAGACGGCGCGCCGGACCCCCACACTCGCGAACTTCTTACCGGCCGCGTAAGAAACACTATTAATACATATTAAATTACTATCGAAATCTCTAACTCATTAAATTACATAAATATATGTATTTTTTCTTTTTACACACCTCAATATTAATTTTTGCTAATGTCCAAACTAACGGTGTACACTTTTAAAACACTTTTTAAAGGTGTTATATAGTAATTTATTTACATATCACTACATAGTATAAAACAAGTCGCTTTCTCTGTCCCTATGTATGCTTAGATATTTAAAACTACGCAACGGATTTTCATGTAATTTTTTTAATAGATAGAGTGATTCACGAGGAAGGTTTATATGTATAATACATGCATAAAATAATAGAAAAACACTGATAATTTTAGAGGTTTTTAATGTGATATTTGTGAGAGTCATTCAGTCGTAGAGTAGTATATTTACTATCACTTCTACATCCGTGCGAAGCCGTGGCGGGTCGCTAGTCATTTTATAAATAACGGACATCAAATCTGTAAATATGAAAAAATAATTATGAAAAAATTCCAATTACTTTTCTTTTCAAATGTAATGAAAATGGAAATAGTTCAGTTCATGTATTGAGGCGGTGAGATGAAACGTGTCTGTTCGCCGAGTTGACTGAGGGACTCCAAGATATATCGCCCAGTTAACGAGCATGTGCGAATGAAATTTTATTGTAATTGCCTTTTGTGAGATCAGGACGTAGTCATTACAAGGCTTACTTACAGTTTGACCTTCTGTTTCACCATTTGTGATCTGATTACATTTTTACTTAAATCTCTAGAGAAAGCTCTTACGTTAGCCGATTCCCATCATCCATATACATAGATAAAATTGAAGTATCTGTTTGTAATGTCAAAATAACAGTTTTTTTTAATGAAGGACCACGTCCTTTAAACAATTTAACGAAAAGGCAGATTTTATAATTGTTGCCTGACTTTTAACTAGGTGGTAGAGTTTCGTAACGATTGGTCCGGTTTGGTCAACGTTGATGTGTTTTGGAGGGTAAAGTAGTCGGTAAACTATCTTTTAATCAAGTCTTAACATCCCGGTCTCAGTTTGGTTGTGCACCACATATGTGTAGACTATGAAGGAATCTATTGCCACTGCAATGTAACAAAATAAAATTGAGGTTTTTTGAGAATAAGAACCAGATGTCATAAGAAAAAGATTTTTAAAAACCAGATATCATAAGAAACATATTTAAACGGCTTATAAGAATCCATTACCTTTAGTGTAGCATGAAAACGGATATTTCAATTTCTTCATCAACCCCCAAAAAGTTTCGAACATGTACCTTTTTTTGGAGGTCGTTAAAATGTAATTTAAATATTAAGTAACATGGAAGCGGAAATAAACATGTTTCTTTCTCAGTGTCGAGTTTTGATGAATAAAGGATTTGTGGAGTCAACATTTCAATTTGGCACTAATGAAACGTTAATATTGAACGGCATCGGCGGGTAATGCGTGTGTATTCGTCAGGTGAAAAGGTGTAGCACATTAGGGGCGCCGGCGGCCTCGAAGCCAGAAGACTGATTATGTCTATCCGCAATTTCTCTCCGACCCTATTCTCGCGAGCTAAAACTAGCGAGTTTTCCACCGCGCTATTAAGCGGTCGCTTTTACATTTGTCCTTATAATGGAAACGTGGTACTAATTAATTTGAAGTGAAACTCATTTATGTCGAAATGCGCGTCTATTAAGTGATGACGAGAACGCTCGCGATATTTAGATTCAGATAATTGTTTTAGATAATTCAATGTCTTTGTATTTCACGTGTTTAGTTTACGCGGAAAATTATACGTGGTCCGGTTACAAGCCCCTCACCCTATTAAGTAAAGGCGAACTCATTCTCGGTAAGACTAATCAAATAACAGTCTCCCCATCGGCCGCTCCTCACCCCCTTCGCTCCCTCGCGGCCAGTGGTCATCTCTCTTATCGATTGTGGTGGAATTCGTGCACAGAATGCGATATTCCCAGTATTCACTACACGTTAAAAGATACATTAAAGGAAATACAATTTAAAACTTTAATCTTCTATATTTTGTATTGTGCAATATGTGTTAGTTTACATTGTGGCAGACTATTTAAAAACGATTGACGTAATATATATTCGTTATATGTCATTTACCTACATACGACTATTGTCAAAAAACTAAGAAGCTAACTAAAATATACTATTATTATAAAAAGCTAAAATTTGTGTGTTTGTAGCGGAACTAATAAACAATACTAATACTACTACTACACCTACCTATTATTTATGGAAGCACGATACGGATTTTGAAAATTCTTTTGAACATTTAACAATGCTTAGATTATTTGTGAGTGCTATAGACCATGTTTTATCAAAATCGAAATATTATTTGTTTTACTACCATCCCTACCCTCCTCCATTTGTAGACTACTTTTTATTCCGTTAAATTTAAGGTGGGGTTGCGTGAGGTTGCGTGGGGTGGAGTGGAGTGAAGTGAAGTCAAATGACGTCGAGAAGGGTTTGTTAATAATAAAAATGCGTGTGAAGCCGCGTGCAACAGCTAGTATAAAAATAAATAAATATTGTAACACCCATATTCATATAGGCAACATACTTATGCACTCACGACTAGTCGACGATATTAGGTTCCATGATTTGTCTGGTGGCAAGTCCGTCACCATATCGGACATAAATTCAATCTCAGGCAACGTTATGCTTTTAAGCTTTTGCATAGCTTTTATCACGGGCTTTGAGCGCGGCGACCGAATCAAGACATTCCGTAACTAAAATAAACCTAACACCCCCACTCCGACGGCACAGCTTTGAAATCCGTGCATCGTCTAACAACGTTTCAGTTCAGCAGACTTCAGCACGGTGTTTGTGTGCGTGCGACTAGACGTATGCGTGTAGACTGTACGAAGCTCGCACGGATCGAGACGAGCTGCTCTGTAGTTTTAAAAAAAAAATGCTATGCAATAGCTTTACCGCGGCAGTCCTCGAGTGCCACACTATTTTTTTATAATATTGAAAGGCAAACAAGCAGACGGATTACTTGCTATTGTGAAATTCACGCCACTTATAGATGCCAAAGGTGGTAGGTGAGGCAATGCACGAGGAAGCCTCTTGCAAAAGTAAGTTTTCTGCCTACCTTACTCTCCAAACCGGAATACGTCAATGAAAAGCACTGACGTTTTGGCGGCAGAAATAAGTAAGGCAATGGCGTGAAGTCGGACGAGCCACTGCGAAACTCTACCACCTAGTCAAATTTCACGGTGTTAGTAACAGTAAGTCTATGTTCAACTAATACGAGCTGCCTGGCTGGAAGGCCGATGGTCTATTCTAGAAAAGAGCTCTGACCAACATGGGGGAAACTGAAAAAAACTCGTAAAACAAGTTGGATTCGAACCAGGGCCTCGTGCGTCAAAGTGGACACCAAAAGCTTGGCGTGCTTAATAAGGCGAAGCAATACTTCAAGCCG
>DVZN01001402.1:0-10261 GCA_018237365.1 Caria ino melicerta
GCACGCATTTCGACCGCATTTAACCTACTTTCATGCTTCTTCTGACATACCCAGCTCTCACTACCATAAAGTAACGTATTTACTATTATCATGTACTTTATCTAAGGAACAAACCTTGTCTCACATTCATGATAAAGAGAATAAATAAATAACACGTTTTTTGTAGGGTTTCACCTTCATGTACTATTTATTGTAATTAGATTAGACCGGTGTAATCTTATTAGACATGCGCAACCTACGATTTATTTTGCTTTTATATGTAAGCTTCCGATAACAGGTGCAATAGCCTTGTAATACAAATACTCTCATATACCTGCATCATGTATATTTTGGCTTGTCTGGAAGAAATTTCATTATATAGAGATAAGCTCGTCTTTTGTGCATTTTCTTTTGTCACCATATTGTTTATGTAATAAAGTTTGTATACAATAAAGTATTAAATAAATAAATACCTACGGATAACCTTACATCAGCCTGGACGTCAGTCCACTGCTGGACGTAGGTCTCCCCAAGAATACGCCATAAGACCCGATTTTCCGTTTTCGCTATTCAGTCTGTACTAGCTGGCCTTTTCTAGTCATCGGTCCACCTAGGTGTAGTGAGTCCTACACTACGTTTACCGAACTGTGGCCTCCATTGAAGTACTCTTTCACTCCATCAATCATCGGTTCTGCGACAGACGTGATCAGCCCACTGCCACTTGAGTTTGCTACACTTCTGAACTACGTCTGTCATTTTGGTTTTCTGCCTATTAAACTCGTTCCGGATTACGTTCCCTAACGAAATCCTAGGCATATATATCTCCATAGCTCTTTTTTTTAACTTAGAGGGTAAAATCAAAAGAAAATGCAGCATTTGTAAGTTGCGTACATCTTTGAATCAACTCTGCCACAACGTCTAAACCAGTGTGTCCTACCAGTCATGACATACTGTGCCGAGATGTGGAAACTAGCCCACCAACTACACGTCGCTCAAATTTTACAGGGTGGTTTACCATCTTTTTTATAATATTGGAAGGCAAACAAGGAAACTATGTAATTCCCTGATAATAAGAAATTTACGGTGCATATATATATCCATGATGGCAATGGTGCGTTGCCAACCTGAGGCATGTTAGGCCTCATTCGAAGTAAGTTTACCGGCTACCTTACCCTCCAAACCGTAACACGTCAACGGCAAGCACTGACGTTATGGCGGCAAGAATAGGTAAGGCTGTGGTACCATTCTACCCGGGTGAGCCGCTGTGAAGCTTTACGACTTATACGAGCTGCCTGGCAAGAAGGCAGATGGTCTATTCTGGAAAAGAGCCCGGACCAACACGGAGAATAATCGCACACCTTTAAAATAGGGTAGGCAGCTCTACTTGACTCCATTTGACTCAACTTCACTTCACTCCACCCCACCCCATGACACCCAACACTCTCCAACTCTTCTGCGAGTTTACAGTTTACATTTATAGCTGTTATTATCAGTGTGGTGGCGGCAGAGTAGTGTCGCACCACCCCGTGTCTGCCCGCGGACATCGTAAAAGGCGATTAAAGACCCTTCCGGGGGATAGGCAGCAGCGCCTCCCGGAGACAACAGTCCATAACAAACATACATTGCTGTCGCTAATCCGCATGCCCAGTGTGGTGCATGTGGGCAAAACACTGGTAGAAGCCTACGTCCAGCTGTAGACTGCAATAGGCTGGTGAATGAATGAATACATTTACAATAATGTTAGCCTAATTTAGAAGAAAGATTCGTCCAATGAAAGTAAGATAGCTATGTTCAATTTTGACATCAGTCCATTTTGAGAAGTGTTTTATTTCCAAGTATTATTCTTTTATAGTATGGGAGCCAGCATGAAACAGAAAAAACTAGTTCTTTTTCCGTGGGAGCCAGTGACAGATTTATACAAGTTTTTCTCAAGCGGTGATGAAAAACTTTAAGACATTGACAGAGTAAATTGTGCCTGAATTGGCTTTATGATATCAATGTCTGAAGCTTTTCGCTAATTATTATTATGGTTTGAGAGGAATAGTTGACTAAATTTTTAACTGGCTCCTGTACATCTTCATGATTCTGACAAAAAATGTGTCAGAGTCCAGAGTAAGTTGAATATGGTAAAATAAATTCCATTAGTTTAAATAAAATAAACTTTTATTTAAATAATATTTTTTTTAATAAAATTAAAACATCTTGCAGATAATTTTAAAATGTAAATTCAAATCACAAAATTACTGAGTTTCTTAGTTTCAATATTTAACTACTACTAATTACAAATTACATTTTTTTATCAAAATTCTCACAATACATATTTTGAATCACTTTTAAGACTATCAATGTACTTACATTTTATAACTTTTGTTTATTATACCTAATATTTCATTAAACATTTGAGTGCAGTAGTCTACAAAAATCATTAAAATACTCCATTAAATTTACTTAATGAAATAAGGAAACACAGGGCTCTCTTGATATTAAAAGACTGTACATATGTAGTGACCGTGACACTTGGCACTCATTACTCTGTCTGCCCAGCTAGGGACTTGATGTGAAAATATGAGTGCGTAGAAACAAAAAAAAAACAGATTCAGCCAGTTTTAAATTTAAAGGGTTAGGTGTATAGTGCCCACATACTAACTGCTTATTATAATGCTATGGAGTCTTAAAATGGACAAATTCGACATAATATTGAATACATCAGTTCAAACATACATATATAATTTTATCAACACATTTTTATTTAACCGTTTGAGCGCTAAAGTAGTCTACAATTGACCAGCCCTTGAGGGCTCTGAGCATTAGCGATGTCTATAGTTTACAAATAACCCGACTCACTAAAATATAAAATAATGTGGGAAATTATTACTAGTATTTCATTGCTGCATTTGGCAATATTGAATAAACCAGCTTCATGTAAGTTTAAAAACAAGTTTCTTATAGGCAAAAGAACTGAGAAATAATCAACAAAAAAATTGGACTTTTATCCAATCAAATGCTATGTCCAACATGCAAGTCTTTATACTATGTACATAGATAATGTATATAGTTAAACAAAAAGTAGAAGATATTAGGTAAATTAAAACATTCCAGATTAAGGTCTTTTATAGCATAAATATGAACACATACAAGTCATTTTGTATTATTAATATATTGACTCTTGGCAAAACAATTTTGTCTAAGTATTTGTTTGTTTTATGTTTTGGCATACAGGACTCGGGAATGTTTAAAGGCACTCAATAGGTTAAAAAAGATTGTTGTAAGTTAATTGGATAAAATTGCATAGAAGGTTTAATAATAGAAACTATGACTTCTATGAGCCAAAAAGAAATAGGTATTGTTATAAAAATACTTACATAGATTATATTGATTTTTTTTATTTGTACTGCTAATTTAATGAACAGTACCTGGATGATTGAAATTAAAATAAAAAAAATTAATGAATTTTTGGGATTCAAACCTCGGTCTTCCAGTTTTGTAGTCATCCGTTTTACCAACTGGGCTTTTACAACTTTGTAGATGTCACCAAGATTTACTTTCGTAATCTAGTGATAATTGTAGCAAATTTTAATTGCATAGAAAAACAGACCGTGTTGTCTGTGTTTTTATGCAATTAAAATTTGCAAATAATGCAAATAATATTTTCTAAAAATGAAACCTAGTTAGATTGATTTTTCTTCCACGAAACTCTCTGCATACTAAATTTCATAAAAATCGTTGGGACCGTTCCAGAGATCCCCATTATAAACATATACAAGAATTGCTCATTTAAAGGTTTTAGATTTAAGTAAAAAATGTATTACAAAAACTACTGGGCTCAGAAGCCTAAGATTACACACTCAAAGCAATCTTTTCAATTTGAATAACTAATGTTAAATGCTGGAGTTTTGGGTGACATATTCCATTACACACATTCATAAAATTTGCTTAATAACTACCTAGTTTATATTAATGACTAAAATGAATTATTTTCAGCTATTATAATATTTTATCTTGAACACAGCTGTTGCACTAAAAAGTGGTTCTCAGAATATTTTTTTGCCAAACTCAATTAATCGCAGTTTTGTAAATTATAAATAAACAAATATACTGATACTGGTTTTCTATTATGAAATATTACATCACTTAAAAATATAAACAAATAATTAATTCCAATAAACCCTTAAAAATATTTTAAAATTATATTAAACTATTAATGCATAACATCTTATTAGAATTCACCAGAGAATATATTCTTGTAAAATTCTTTTAACCAAAAACTTGCACTATAGCATTAAAATCAAAAGGATATTCACAATGTATAAAATAAAGTATACAAACTTGTACAAAATGTTGGGTTAAATATATAAAATTTTAAGTTATAATTACTATGAATTATAAAATATTTCAATGAAATAAAAAAGGAATAAAGAAAAATGACTAGTGAAAGAAGTGTCAGCTATAGACAGATGAAATCTTTTATTAAAATCCATAATATAGTTTAAACTATATGAATATGCTCAAGACAAAGACATACTTATTCCTATAACATTACTATCCACTTAATTATTTCTAAGATCCTGATTACAGGAGCTACTGGAGGCATTTTTAACACTTTGTTTGATATAGAATTATTATTATATTATGTGTTTGTAAAATTGATTTTCTATGGCACTGGACATTACTGGAATTCCTACTAATATTGGCCTTATAAAGGAAATGTTTTGTTTATACAAAATTAAAAAAATATATACTAAGTACATTAATCTTTATACAAATAAGAAAATAGTGTCAGTAGAAATATAGCTGAAAATTCCAATGCGATATAAAAATATATATCCACAAAATGGCTTGACTGTATATGTGATATTTACATCTAAAATGCACATTTTGCATTATCACAAAATTTAAGGAAATCAGGTCTCAAGAACCAAGGTTTAGGATAAATGAACCATTATGAGTGCAGATCACATGCTTGTGAACTGTTGAATTATCCAAATTACTGACAATAACTAGAATAATCTTTTCTCATAAGAAAACAAACCATGTACATTCCCCTCTAATTGAGCTGAATATGTTCTTTTCATGAATCTCAAATCCCCGGAATAACTCATTTCTTTCAACTTGTTGACAGAACGGGCACCTATGTCTTGGCAACTGTGCTGCATGCCAGCTTGAAGATATGGAAGGAATCTAAGTACAGATCCTTTATCAACTATACTTCCGCTGACTCCTTGAGCCACTCTATGTTTATCAGTTTCCTTATGAAAATATCTGCTCATAGCAGATCCCTTACCATCTTTGTTTTCCATGGCTTCCAGACTTCCCATCCCTCTATATTTTTTGAGTCTAACACCATCAGAGAAAAAGTACTCACCAGGGGCTTCGGATGTACCAGCAAGGAGAGAGCCCATCATGACTGTAGAAGCACCTAATGCGAGGGACTTAACTATATGGCCTACAGATTGTATACCACCATCTGCAATAACAGGTACATTGAACTGACGGGCAAATGATGACACTTGGTAAACTGCTGTGGCCTGTGGACAGCCACAGGCCATAACTTCTTGAGTAATACAAATAGATCCACTTCCCATCCCTACCCTTAATGCATCTACACCAGCCTCAATGAGGTTTTTAGCTTGCATCCTGGTGACTACATTACCCCCAATCACTTGAATATCTGGATATGTTTTTTTAATAAATTTTACCATTTCTATTTGATAAATTGAATTGCCCTGTGAGGAGTCTAATACAACAACATCAACACCATTGACGACAAGAAGCTTTAAACGTTCCCTATCTGCCTCCCGAGTCCCAATAGCTGCTCCCACTAATAACTGCTTGTTAGAATCTTTGGAAGCATTGGGATAGCTTCTAGCTTTTTTTAAATCAGTTCGAGCAATTAAGGCTACAAGTTCGCCGGCTCCGTTGATGATTGGAAGTTTGCCTTTCTTGCTTTTCTCCAAAATGTAATTAGCATCTTGCAATGTAACACCAGATTGAGCCGTTATCATTTCTCCTATTGGCGTCATGACTTCCTTGAGACTTAAATGTGGATCACCTTCCCTGAAGTCAATATCTCGAGAAGTAACAATGCCAATCAGGCGTCCTCCCAGTTTACCATTTTCAGTAATTGGATAGCCAGTAAAACCATTCGTTTTTTTAGCATTGATCACATCTGCAACTGTGTGTTCTGGCCCCATACACACTGGATCTCTTATGAAACCATGTTTGTATTTTTTTACCTTATGCACTTCATTGGCCTGATACTCGGGAGTACAATTATGATGGATGATGCCAATGCCTCCACACAATGCCATTGCGATTGCCATGTCCGCTTCAGTCACAGTATCCATTGGAGTAGACACCAATGGAGCCTTCAAGTTAATTTTTTTGGTCAGCGGCGAAGTCAAATCCACTTCTTCTGCTGTGAAATCTATATACCCTGGGAGTAAAAGAAAATCGTTGTAGGTCAAGCCTTCACTACCGGCGAATATTTCTTTTGCTGACAGTCCATCTCGTAAGTCACCTTCTATTGAAGACATTTTTCTCAAGACACGTGTAAGTTTGTCACTTTGATACAAATATATTGGAATGCTTTCGATTGTTAACTATTAATTACCGATGTAACAATTAGACCTCTTTGAATTTTAATTTATTTATTACACTCACTGCACACGTGGTGAAAGTTGGTTGAATCGAACGCGTGTTTAACTCACGTGTAAGATGATTTTACGTAGTTATTGGTTAATGATGTATCTATGCTTTTTCTAATAATGTATTGTATTGTAGGAAAGTTTTAGTAACACGTTTAAACTCAGCCGGAGATTTATTTTAGTATAAAAACTAATGAACTCTGAACGAGTTCAGCGTTCGCCGCACCGTCCGGCAAGTTTTGACGTATGTTTTACTAGTCTGTGGTTTTGACAAGTGACAATTTTTTTTCTTAAATTATCCCTTTCAGGGAAAAGCAAAAGATCTCAGTCCATACAGCCTAGTCTGCCGTTTCATTATTTTCTTCATATTATAGTATTTTTCATTAGTATTCTTCAAGTCTTTATATTAACATAGTCCTTGTGTCGTCATTTTATTATATCATGACAACTTACACAGTCACTCTGTCTTGGTGCCAGGCAAGAAGGTGACAAGCTTACCTAAGCTTTTTAAAGGGAGTTTTGGTGGCAACGAGATACACACACGCACGAATCTTTCTTAACAGCACATTCACTGAACAAAATGACACCAATTTTGGCCACTTTACTATGCATTTACACGAAATAATGAATTTATGAATAATCCCGCGGACATGTCTAGTCGCGATCCCGCCAAAATTCCTTTTTAAATTTGTTTGTCAGTTGTCTTTTTAATAGACAGGCCAAGGCTCTTGGTCATACTGCCTAGTCAACCGTTACATTGTTATATTTTTGGTAGGTTCTTTATTATAACGAAAATTAGTATTATTCCGAAAAGGGGGTATTAACATAAACAGCTATATCTATCAACATCTGCTATGTGAAAAGTATATAATTATTGCTATCTCTCATCGCGTTCCGAGCTTTTGTACTAAAATCGAAACTAGATAAGCTGAATCAAAGACAATCTTATAATTAGATTGTCTTTGGCTGAATATATAATCTTAAAAGTTGATTAATTTGCACCTATTTTGTAAATTGCTATTAAATGTTTTAGAATCATATACATATGTTTTATTTTTCATAAAAAAACATAATTAATTATTATATATTAGTCTATAGTATTCATAGCCATTGTAATATTGGGGCCCATTTCGGACCACTAGGTACACTTTTATTCGGATAGGATTTAGATTTAGTTATAGCTTTATATATTTTTTGACACTTATGTTTTTCATGCTATATAGCATTTATCTAGTCATATCGCATAGCAACATGCCTACAATAGGAAGGGAAAAAGAGGGGGACGGCAGTCACTTTACGCACCACAACTCACGCTCATATATCCTCGAAAAGGTAAGCAGAGGTACATACTAGTATGCACCCACGACTAGCCGACGAGTGTCCCACGATGTGACGGGTAGCAAGTCCGTTGCCAATCGGGCACAAATCCAATCCCAGACAACGTTAAGTTTTTTCCGAAAAACCGAAAATCTCATACTAGAACAAGTTGCTTGACCCGGAATCGAACTCAGGACCTCTCGCGTCAAAGTCAGACACCGACACCACTACAAGACACCAGAGGCGATCTAGACTACAAAAGCAAAAAAAAATGTTGTGCTGGATTTATTAAAATAATTTGCTTACATACTAAATATCTATCAGTCTCAATATTTTTTTTTCATTTGGAATCAAACTTTTTACCGAAATGACAATAGTTGCCAGCCAGAGCGGCTTCGCAACATCACCGTATGTTTGTGGGCGAGCAGAGTGCTTAACCCCGAGACTGCGTTATTAAAGGTGAGACTCCTATAACGCCCACATCATGGGTATCTCCTGCGAGACCGGACCTCGGCTTAGTGCTGCTTTCTTACAACTGGTGGGCGGGGTATTGGTGGGTGAATCATACTTTGGCAGTAGTTGAAGTTTTTAAAAATATCAGCTTTGACCACCATTGGCCTGATATGCGGGTAAATCAGCCTGTAGGACAATGAGGGTCAAGGTTACAATTCTCATATTCAGCAGTTGTCGCACACGTAGCCCTCAGGAGAATACCTTCCTGTGCAGTCTGCGTGAGCCTACAGTCCGCAGGATGTGCATCGGTACCACATTTCGTTGTTACTGCCAAATTCGGAGCAGATCAAACAAATGTTGCCAACATCGTCGGCATCATCGTCTCTTCGTTATCATCGCATATATTAGTCAGACTAATATCAGACTCAGAGGAAGAGTTTGAATCTTGCAGTACACGCCTCTTGGCCGTGTTTACAGATTTCTGTGTGCAAGGCGTTTCTTGCTTGCTATCATAGCTCGTCTTATTTAACTGTCTTAGCTAATTTTTTGTTATTTTCATTTCTTTTCGTACATTCTTTTTTTTTGTTATTTCCTTGTTTTCTTTGTCTATCAATCTTTCTTTTAATGGCGTTCTCGTAAAAATCTTGGGATGTTGTTTTGCGCGGCCTTTCCTTGTAGTAACATATTATTTTCCTTTAGGAATCGGGAGCAGTGTGTTGATTATTATTTGACATGTTAGATTTGATTCTGTTGACATGGACGGCATTTGGTTGTCAGTTGTAGAGACCATTGATGAATATGGCACTTGAGCAGCAATTGTTTGAATGGGAACGGAAATAGAAGGCATCCTGGTCCTTAGTTGTTGTGACAGAAGCGGACGTTGATGGGTTTTGGCTGTCAGTAGTTGGGACAGAAACAACACTGTCATGAACAACTACTACAGACTCATACAGAACAGCTACTTTGAAGTCTTCGTGAGAAAATATGTTGGGGTTAAGTGGGAAAATCCCTGATGCTTGAAAGCCCGACTTTCCTTTGCTGATTGAGGCCACAGCTGAATATGCGTTATTAAACAGAGAAGCGACATGATACGGTGTTATCTTTTCTGCCAGCCGGTTTTTCAAAAACAAGTCGCATTCTCTCTTGTACGCCGCTTTAAGTAGTCCATAGAATGATACCTGTATCTAAGGGTTGCGTCCTGTGTGAGGTATGAGGAAGCAACGAGAGCATGTCAATATTATTTTTCTTGCAGTGCTCATTTATAGCGAGTGAGGTGTGAGAGGCATGATTATCAAGTATTAGCAGCACAGGTTCTTCTACTGTAGGCTTAGCATAACTTGTAAAAATGTTGAAGCCATTGATGAAAAATTTCCTTATTAATCCAACCATTGTCGGAGAATTTGTCCCTTTTTGTCCCTTAGGGGCCAATATTTTGCCTGGGTCTTGTACAATGGATATCCCTGTTTCGTCAAAGTTATAGATATTTTAGGGGCGAAATTATGTCATCAACGCTTTCAATAATGTATAAAATAACTGAACCTCTGTTTTATTAAAAGCAGTGATACGTAAAATGCTAGTGGATAAATGCTAGTATAAATTTACATATACAATTATAAATAAGTATAAATATACAATTTTACATGCAAAATTATAACAATAAAAAAAATCAAAATTAAAATCCATTAATATTATATTATTAAGTATTATAATATTTTAATGTAATGTTTAAATATTTATAAATTTAGTCACATGTCCAAATAATTAATTAAAAAAAAACAGTAGCAGTCGTGAGACTGCCGATAGAAGTGAAAACGGAACTATTAAGTTGAGAGTAATTAAAACTATATGCAAAAATTATATGAAATTTT
>DVZN01001403.1:0-10260 GCA_018237365.1 Caria ino melicerta
ATTCGATTTTTTCTCGCCTTTTAAACCTTCCCTAGACCTCCACGAACATTTCAAGACTAAGATAAGATAAATCCGTTTAGCCGTTCTCGAGTTTTAGTGAGACTAACGAACAGCAATTCATTTTTATATATATAGATACAATGTGGTCTCTTTTGAGGCGCTTTACCAAATTTAAAGTGTCCCTTAACGGCAACAAACGAAAAAGAGGTTACAATGACGAGCCAGGCGCTCAACATATCTGTTTTTATGCTTTAAAATTCCCTTTTTGATAGTTGGTACATGGTACATAATCCATCATTGCGTGTGAACTACAGGGCAATAAACAATACATCGTAAGACACAATTCTGAGCTCTCTGGAGACATACCTATTACATGGTTAGCAACTCCCCCTGCGAATATGTCCGCGTGCGCCTTTAATCAGTTTACATGCCCTTCGACACTTAGACTGTACCTCACAATCGACGCCGAGCCCTGCCATTGTTCAGTCGTTGTGATTGGGTACTGGTGAACATGTGAGTGGGTTCTTCAAAGAGGATTGATGAAAAATGTGAGAAGCTGGATTCGTTCAGAGTCCTGGTGATCTGGCTTTCATGAGAATTCGTCAGATTTATATAACACCGAGTAAGCATACGGCTCCTCTGGTGGTAAGGCACAACCATGGTCTATTGACACATTATATTTAGGTGTATCACTATCTTTAGCAACAACAATTTCAAATTCTGGCGTTATGACAAGAATAAGTGGTTAAGCCTCTGCGGTCGAGTGGTGTCGATGTACGACTTTGATGCGAGAGGTCCCGGGTTCGATTACCGGGTCGGGCAACGTGTTCTAATCATGAGTTTTTTCAGTTTTTCTGAAAAACATAACGTTGCCTGTAATTGGATCTGTGCCCGATTGGCGACGGACTTGCCACCCGTCATCATGGGACCAAATGTCGTCAGCTAGTCGTGGTATCAACTAATATGTACCTCTGCCTACCTTTTCGAGGATATATGAGAGTGACGATATTTTTAAATAAGGCGGTATATCCTTTCCCGGCTAAGTTGCTATACTGCACTAAGTCTCCAGGGATCTTGTTGGTAAGCACTCACTTAAGCTGCTCTCGTCTCGTGTTCTACCTGACGGGGAGGCAAATGGCCTATCTACATACAAGAACTGAACCAATACGTAGAAATAGCGCAGCAACGAAGTGCATTAATCAGTCTTTTAAACTACCTCTTATCAAAAGTTGTAATAAATACTTAAGTGATAATCAACTACTGACACTCAAACTCAAATCCAATGATCCGTAAAATCAGCACTTATGATGGCTACAGGTAAGTATGAACAGTACAGCTTACATTAATGCAGACTGCGACTTCGTCTGCGTTCGCAAAAAAAAACATTAAGTAGGTACCTAGGTACTTTTCAGACAAAAATCGAGTTATGGCGGAATCGACACAAAGATTGACGCGGTTCTTTCATAATTACTGAATTTCATGTAAATATCGAGGACATTATCAATGTTGAAGGCATTTAGAGCAATTTTATTTAGTTAAATTAAACAAGGGAAGTAATAATGAAGTACCTTCCATTTATTTATTTCTATTTGATTTATTTTGATCTGTGGAAGTAGGTGTATATTATTTTCTCAATGCCGTCAAATCTCACTCTAAGAGCTTAGGTAAGGTACCGACCACTTTACGTAATAAGAATAACAACAAAGACTTATCTATCTAGACTCTAGATGTTGTCATAACGAAGTAGAAATATCACTTTGTACGACATGCACTTTAAACGCAACATTCGAGGAGATAATGCAAATCTATGTTGCAAATGATTGCCTAACTTCACATCTAATAGATGTGAGTGTTAAACAAAGAGTACTGACTGATATTTATGTGGCTAACATTAACTACTGGCGCCATCCTTTTTATCCAAAAATCACATTCTTTTTTTCTGGACAAATCACACATTGATTTAACCCTAAAGAAAGAAAAATATTGGTTCTGTTATAAGTTAGCGATATTATAGATACATAGAAATAGAAATACACATATAAATACCAGAATAAATTTATAAACACCCAAACCCAGAAATGCGAACGTCTATAATCACACAAACCAGCGAGGTGGTCATTGTTTTTTGACTAAAAACTGAACATAGCTTATAGGTCATATCGAAGTAGAATTAATATTACTTTGTACGACATCTATAAACTAAAACTCAACATACACTTTTTTCGAAACACACTTGTATTTTCCCACAAAACTTTTAATAACTGTTTCTGTTACAGTTTAGCGGTTTCACTTTTTACAGCATCATCAGGGCTTTTTTTAACTTTGAAAAAGACCTGATGTTTCGTGCCTTTTGTTTCGTATATATTTGTTTCGTATATAATGCGTCTGTTGATACTCAATTGAATAATCATCTATAATATATATTTTCGACTGCTAAACATAGGCCTCTCCCATGGCACGCCACAATACTCGATCCTCTGCTTCAATGGATGGATGGATTGAATAATACGAGTAATAAAAAAGTAGCGCGTTTAGGTACCCAATTGGTTATAACACAGACTGAATTTTGAAAAATTCTTTCGGTAAAAAGCATGCGCAGCCGTAAGTAATTGTTAGTAAATTATCACTTCATAGTGTAAAACAAAGTCACTACCGTGTCTGTTTCCTTATGTATGCTTAGATCTTTAAAACTACGGCAACGGATTTCAATGCGGTTTTTATTGTATATATGTGTATATCACATGCATAATATAGAAGATAAACACTGCCAATTTTAGAAGTTTCTAATGTGTTGTCGTAAATAAACACATTTTTTGAGCTTACATTTCAAACGCTAGTTGAACCCTACATTTGACACCTTAAAAAGTCCGCGATGGCATATGTCTACCTCTTAGGCATAACCCACAATATCCATTTTTTGTCCTTTTCTTTTTACGAGAAATATAATATTTAGAATCACCTTGGACCCGTGCGATGCCGGGGCGGGTCGCTAGTATATTATACCATGACGAACATAATTACTCTGGCCTATCAACACATTTTATGTCAAGGATTTAACCGAAGTAAAATTGCGCAGTCTTAGTGATTTTAATTACTTAAATATTTACAAATGTTGATATCAACTATTAAACAAAGACTATATTCCATTATACATAACATAGTAATTCTTAGATAAGGCATTGTTTGATTAATCTTCGAGGTAGCTCATTGTTCCTTTATAAATTATACCAAAATATTGTCTGGATCTGTCGTGATAATTGATAAACCGATAATACTGACGGCTAAATAAATAATTATAATAATAAATATCTCAGGACAAATCACACATATTGATCTAACCCCAAAGTAAGCAAATTATTTACTTGTGTTATGGGTGTTAGTCAACGATATATACATAGAAATACATATTTAAATACCAGAATAAATTTAATTATCACCTAGACCGACAAATGCGAACGCCTATGTTCATCACACAAACGCCCGCCCTCGTCAGGAATCGAACCCGAGCCTCGCTACTTGTCGACGTCATAACGCAACTACGCTACGACTTGGCCAGCGAGACGGTCAAATATATGAGCATATGAGCTAAAATATATGAGCATTAGAACATATGAGATTTTCAGAATTTCTATATGTCTGTTCCCCGGCCGCAATTCACACCGAATCTACAGAACCTATCTTGACGAAATTTGGATAGCGGATACTTTGTTCTGAGAAATACTATTACTTTTTTAACTTTCCCGGACGGAGCACTTTTGTATGGACCTGTTCGCTGTAGACGAATCTCATATACATCGGACTTTGTATTGAAAAATAATAGCATACAAAAACCGCACGGTATCACACATTGCTACCGCGGTGGGTGTACTCCCGCCGGAGCGAGGTGCGGCGCAGTGTGAGGTCTACGTGAATCTGTCCTTTTATCTTAGTGTACTCACCTAATTTGGAGTCTTGTTGAGCGATATCTTCTTTTTCTTTCGTGGCAGCGTCAATTAATAATTGTAGAAAATCGTGCCTCCTGAAAATATTACATATTTCACGAAATCATTAAAACCTAGTAAGCTAATCAATCTAATACAAAAGGTAGTTTTTCGCAAATTATGACAGAAGAAAGAGAAATATATATGTTTCTTATAATCGCCTCTGTGGTGTAACGGTACGACTGTCGCCTGTTAAAACCGCTAGCCGCTTAGGTCCCGGGTTCGACTCCCAGGTCGGGCAACTTCTCTTAAAATGTTTTTCAGATTAATCTGAGTAAGCATGACATAGCCCGGGATTGGAATGTGCCCGAAGTGGCGATAGGCTTGCCACCTATCACGTCATGGGCCCTAGTACCTTGGCTAATCATGGGTATTCTAGTATATCTACTGGACTTACGAGTCGTGGGGATACTAGCACACCTCTGCCTACTCCTTCGGGGATGATAGGCGTAAAGGTACTTTCTTATAATTGTTGACTATGCTTATACACCACCATTAAATATTGAAAATGGAATGTGGTCAGTCTTAGCTTAGGAAGCCCGTTTGGTAAGTAGATTTTACTGAATTGAAAATATACAGTGTCCCTGGCACACGAGGCTAATTATTTGTTTTAATTTTTACAGCTTTTAGCTTCCGGATTGCAGTTTCAAAAGGAGTGAATACTAAGTTCTGACTTGCTTTTAATCTAATTCAAGAATTCTGTCTCAACATATTTCGAACATCGAGTATGGATATCGCACTTTATCCCTCGAATGTGATTTAACTTTCCCTAACTGTGTGTTGGATTGGTAGCGTATTCTAGAAAAGAGAGCAGGTTTTGGGCAGTATTGAGATGGCCTTAATAATTAAAGGAAAGATTGAAAATCTTTTTAAATAAACTTGTTTCCACTGTGATTGATCTAGAGAAAGGTAGAAATTAGGCTATCAAAAGCATAAATTCGGTGTATGTGTGCTTAAGCGTCAAGTGGTCGACGCACGAGATTCCCAGTTTGATTCCTGGGTCAAGCAACTTTTCAGTTTTTCTGAATAACATACGTTACGATATGGCGACGGACTAGCTACCTATCATCGTCCTAATATCGTCGGCTAATCATGGGTGCATGCTAGTGTGTACCTCTGTCTACCTTTTCGAGGGTATATGGGCATGACGATATTTATTTTTATACATAACCTCCGCTTCCGGAAAAAATCAGAAAAATATTAAGAACAAAAATGTTTACAGCGCTTTTGAGAAGATCGAGCCCACACATAAATTGTCTGCTTCATAAATTCCGTTTAATCTATAGCACATTGTATTGTTTCTCATGTTTATCAAGTCATCTGGCCTCGCCTCGGAACTCCATTATTTTTAACGATTTGTATTTTTTCGTTTTTGAATGGGTATTGCTTACCATTTGCACCCATACAACATTTACGAAAGTGCCTGATCTTGAAGGCGGCATTTTCTCACTTTTTATCAATTAATAGGCAGGCATTTGACCGCCATCTCACCAGATGTTAGTGACGGTGCGGCCGAAGATGGATCGTGCCTGCATAGAAACAGTCTATTCACTCGGACCTTAATGATGGATAGTATAATGTTCAGGAAATACACTCGCAGGCAGCGAATTCCGCTCCTTAACTGTTAGCATTAATAGTCACTAACACCGTGACCTTTGACTAAGTGGTAGCTAGTACCAACTCGCCCGAATTGATACCACATCTTTATCTATTCATGCCGCCATAATGTCAGTGCTTGCCAATGGAGTGTTTCGGTCTGGAGGGTAAGGCAGCCGTAAACTTACTTTTGCGTGAGGCCTCAGGTTAAAAATGCACCTTGGTTGTCTATAGGCGGCGTGTATTTCTTTCCATGAGAAAATATAATACCTTTTTTCATGAAAAGAACTGCAGAAACAGGGACAATAAATCATATTTACTTGCTATTAGAAGATCTCCTTTCCGCTTTCACTTTTTGTAATATTTCAACCAGTTTCTTAACTGATGTCTGGTTCAGGAACGATATATCCACATATTTGAAGGCTTTTGGCATAAATATTATGAGGAACAATAGTACAATTCTCTTCGACATAGGTGTGTAAAAGAAAGTTTCTGCTGCCTAAAACAAATGTTGTTAAATTTATATAAATCCACACTAATATTTGGTTATTCATTCTTCAGCCTGTTATAGTCCACTGCTAGATTGTAGACCTCCCTAAATGTAAGTAAAGGCGTGGTTTGCTCATAGTCACTACGCTGGGCAGGTGGGTTGGTGACCACAATGTACGTTTCTTACGGACTGCATTATCTCTGGGAGAAGCTACTGTCTACCTCCCTTACGGACCCTTAATTGGTATTTATGATAGTGGTGCTATTCTACTATGCCAACAACACATGGTACCCAAATATCATGAATGCAAAAAGCTGTTTATTTGTTTGTTAATTTTCCGTCAAAACGGAGCAATAATCTAACATGATTTTTGGTATCGAGATAGTTAAAGAACAGGTGAGTGACAAAAGTTACTTTTTTTAAGAAAAAATTTACTTTCACGGGAAAATGTGCCTAACCAACTTAGTGGTAGGCAATAAGTGGCGGTACGGGGAATATAGCAGTAATCAATGCATGTTCATAGCACGGGTTTGATTGACGGCGAAGCCGCGGACAGATTTATATGTATGTCTGGTTATAAATCAAGAAAGACTTAATGAAAATTCGTACATTGTAAGAACACATGATTGCGCTAATAATTGGCCATATAAAACATCAGTATGATATATTTTTAATAGTGTTTGCTCGTATAAGTTAATTGTTACCTATAAAGTAACCTATCTACATTCTACGGCGGATAAACATACGGCCTAAACCACTGATCATTGGGACCTAAAACTTGAAGAATGTGTTTTTTGTATAACGCGGACATCCGATAAGAAAGGTTTTTCCGAAATTCTACCTGTATGGGGAGGAAAATGGAGGTAAAGTTGGTGTGGCACACAATGTTCCTTTGTTGATTTCTACTTTTACAGAATTAATGATATTCTACAACCTTAATAAGAATTGATGGACGAAGTGTTTTGTACTTTCACCGGACGAAAATAACGAAGGTTCTTAATTCGATCGTATATAATGTATTTATATGCATAATACATGCATAATATAATAAAGAAACACTGATAATTTTAGCAGTTTTTAATGACACGTCTGTGAGAGACTTTCTGTAGTATATTTAGTATTATCAGTATTGCACTCATGCGAAGCCGGGGCGGGTAGCTAATGTTTTATAATAAGTAGTGGTCTGTGAGACCTCGAAGTCGTTTTTTTGCAGTTTAGTGCTTAAGAATTGTATTAAAAGCCGGGCGAAGCCGCGGGTAATCGCTAGTGTTTATATAAAAAGCTTTGTTCCATAGAGAATATCACACACCAAAAACAGTGAGGATATTTGATTTTTTTTGAGTGGTAGTCCCATGCTATGTACACATTATTGTATGTAGCCGTATGGGCCGGCACGCCCGGGGAATGTACTACTCTCTCACATAAGACCAGCGTGAAGGATCAGCTTGCTGCTGTGTTTCGTCTGGTTTGTGAGAGTCCCGGAGGCCCACTTCTCCTCCTTCATTAGGGGCGGGGTTTTAAAAGGTCGGCAACGCAATTGTGATGCTCCTGGTGTTGCAGTTGTTCTTAAGCGGTGGTGATCACTTACAATCAGGTGACCTACTTGCTCGTTTGCCTCCTTCTGCTATAATAAAAAAGAATTTGAGAATATTATATTTAGGTTTATAGACATTAAATCAGCTCTTATAAACCACAAGTCGCAAGATGTAGGTATTACGAACTGCCACGAAAGGCGATGTAAGGATTATGTTACGATGTTTTTATAAAGTATGCTCCTAAATACTGTGTATGACGGCCGATATGGCTTATAAATAAAAATACACACCAACGGTTGGAGTGTAATCTGTTTGGAATTTATTACTGGCTTAGTGGTTCACAGACAATGCACGAAAAATACGTGTACAGGTTTCAGATTTCACAACATTTTTGTTACGTGTTTATGTTGTAACATTGGCCTGTCAAAAAGAAGCGATTACAGCGCGAGACTATATAGACAGTAAATGATCAAAGTTACAATGTTTAAAGAAGGTTTTAGTTGACCTGTCAGCGTGTGATTTTTTTTAAATTGTAAATATGCCACAATATTTACGTCATTTTCTCATGAACCTTAACTAACACTACAAGAATTCGTGAATCGAATTTACCTAATAGATAGTTATTAATGTTATACCTACATATAAAATCCAATGTCCCTAAATGAGTGACGAATTAACATACAGCCTAAACAGCTGATCATGGGTAATTCAAACATTGAGAGTGTATTCTTTGTATGATGTAGGTATGCAATAAGAAAGGATTTTCGGAAATTCTATTTTTTTTTGTAATGCTATTGTTTTTTTTTTGTATTTGTACATGTAGTAACAAATAAGCACTGTTTTTACTCCCGCAACGCTACGTGAGATAATGGTGCTTAAATAATTAGATTTTTAGTACATTAGTCAGCATTCTAGCTTTTTCAACTAAGTCCATGTGAGAAATCGCATTGATGCATTACTTCCTTGACATTGAACGCACACGCACGCGCACGCGCACGCACGCACACGCACGCACGCACACGCACACGCGCACGCGCACACAAGGTTAAATCCGCTTTAAACAAAAGTAAAACATACCTTTACAAATTCTGAGTTCTCATCACTGAACACGTGACTTTCGATTCCAAAGGCACAAGTACCGATTACATCCAATGCGTAGTATCCCATTACTTTCTTCATTTCAATGGGCTCATTTTCTAAAAAAAATTAGATTAGAGATATCCAGAAAAAAAACAGAATTAACAGGAAAAATATCTTGAACCTGATTAGGAATTGTCTTAAAGGTATCTTCTTCCACCTTAATTACAAAATTAATGGTCTCGGGATGATAATGAGTGAAGTCATGGTTTTACATTGACAGATACTGAAATAATACTAGTCTAAGGTGTCAATATAGGGCCCCAAGACACGACAAAGGCAAATATATTATGAAGGAATGTTGCTCAACGGAGAGTCCGTAAGCAACTAATGTTATTATGTGTATGACAAAGTCTTAAAGAATATAAGATCTATATTTATACACCAAACATTAAAAATAATATACTTCTAGGTACTTATAGACCTATAAAAAGGAATTTGGTTAAGATTGAAAGATAATGTTTTTGAGAAATTATTTGCAAAAAAGATGTAAAAGGCATTAAACATGTTGTGAAATGCTTATTTTTTTGTGTTCATCAAACAAAAAAGCGTTGTCAGATTTTACACTTTAAAAGAGATATCTGTTTGTTCATTTGAGTCAACATTCATTTTATTCTTTTGTCAAAATCTATCTTTGACAATGAACAGTTAACCTTATACTAAATAAAATATTGTATTATATATATTTTACCATGTCTTTTTAAGTAGTCAATCAATTGGTCAGAGCAATTTTGTATCAAGGGAAACATGCTCTTCAATCTGAATGAACTGAATGTTGGTGTCATTATACTTCGAACTGCTTTCCATTCTGTGTCCTAAAAACAAATTTAGCAAGTTACATTGATAAATTTCAATTTCAGAATTACTTGTTCCCTCCAAATGAGAACAGTAAGTTCATAAAATGTTGAAATTGTTGGAGCTATTGTGGTTTCAACAAATGTGGTCAAAGTAAAAAAAAACCAAAGGACTATCCTTTGATATTGGATCCAAGAGATTAAAAAATTAATAGAGTGCTATTGGATAAGTTTTTAAAAATGTTAATCTGAAACAGGAATTAATAATTGAAACAATTTTAATGAAATTTTATTATAACAAACATCAGTCTATAGCAGTTCATTTCTGGACTAAGGCCTCCACCAGAAGAGAGGTTTGCCCATAGTCACCACACTGGGCAGTCAGGTTTGTGTCTGCAGTGTAAGTTTGTTTCTGAACTTGCCCTTTATGGCCTTTTACAATATTAGTAGATGGAGTGGTACCATTCTACTCTGCTGAACGACAAATGGCTAATTGAGGGGCCATCTATAATTATGTCACATAATTTTGGTCTATATTTGATTAAGTCCTCTCTGTCACAGGTCGTCTTACTACTGGTGTAATGTCACATATTTTTTTATTTACAAGTAGTTAATATTCATCTCTTTTTTCAATTTTTTTAAAATTTAAATTAGAGTAACCTTTAGCAAAATCAACATAACATATCTAAATAATAGACACAATATATTTTTATATTTGATTATATTTG
>DVZN01001404.1:0-10260 GCA_018237365.1 Caria ino melicerta
ATTTTAAGAAAAGTTGCCCGACCTGGGAATTGAACCCGGGAACTAAGCGGCTAGCAGTCTTAACAGGCGCCAGCCGTACCGTTAAACCACATAGGCGATTACGTTTTATCGAATGTAATGTCCGTATTCCTGGGGGCCTAATGGTATGTTATGGTACAGGCTATCCTTGGAACAATATAATGTAGCCATCTTTAAGGCCAAAGTAAATAGGCCGTATCTAGGTAGGCATGATCCATCTCCGACCGCACTGTCACTTAACATCAGGTGAGATGGCGGTCAAATGCCGACCTATTTATCGAAAAAAATACGGCTTCATTTATTATCTCTTTATTTTTTCTGTATTATCTGAACATTTTTTTCTGTATTTTTTAATAATTTTGGAAAGCTAACAAGATTTCCTGATGATATAAAACTCACAACAGACACCAAAGGTGGTAATGGTGCGTTGCCAAACTGAGGCCGAGATGTTAGGTTTAGTGCAAAAGTAAGTTTTACCGGCTACCTTACCGTCCTAACTGGAACACGTCAACGGCAAGCACTGACGTTATGGCGGCAGGATTAGTGAGGCGGTGGTTATAAAAAACATTAAAAAATATCAATACAAAAAATAGGTAGGTATCAATAGCCTTAAAACCCATGGATGTTTTATCTAATATTATTTACTGAAGATAATTTCAATTTTGCCACTTTCTGCCCGAAGTTCTTGAAATTTTCCTTTAATGTTTAAATTTCGAAAATTTTAAGTGTCCGGTACTACGGACACAGAAAGAGATAGACAACAGTTCAGTTACGTCATCCAAGGTTTTGTGCTTCAAGTCATTGTTTGACACGCAATCTCCAGGGATTTCTTCTAAACTTCTTGGCAGAGCAAAGAACCTCCGCACAATACGTGGAGTCCCCAAACTTGCTGCCCTTTGTGTTATTATTTCTATTCATTTTTGTCTATCTGTTTGTTTTAGGTAATTTCCAAAACAGTTATACCGTTTTTGAGAACATTTAGCAGATAGATAGCTAATGCATTGGCTGATTTACCAGCAGGCTGAGTAGGTTAGTTAGATAGGTTAGTTAGTTAGGTAGAGTAGGTACTATAAATAGGCTCACTTACAACCGGGCTGCGCCCACTTCGAAGCTCAGCTAAAGCATTCGGACACTCTTTAATAAACAAGCATGTTCCGTCCCTTCCATCCTTGGTACATGATTCCCCTGGAAAATATAATATATACACACATATAAAATTGGAGTGTCTGATTGTAATATTAAAATAACTTACATATATATACATTCTTATCTTCATGCCATTACCCTTACTAGACAGGCAGAGACTATCGAGTTCCAAATGTCACGATTTCTACAAACTTGCCTAGCTTCCTTCACATTCATTACTCTCTTCATACAAACACGCCGGTTTGGGAGACTCTTGACACGAACCTCGGATAATACACGGGCGATTTGGTCTTGGAATGTCAACCTAGGTCTCCCGGGTATCTACAGCCATTGACATTCGCACTGTTTAATCTGTTTCGTCAATCTCGAATCAATCATTCTTTTTCCATTTTATACTAAGTACATTTTATATAATGAAAAGAAAATACCTTTCGCTGTAGATATTATGGCTAAAATTAAAAGTTCCACCAGAATACAATACTCCATCTCTTCATTAAAACTCAATGTCTTCCAAGACCCTGGAATTAAAAATACCCTCTGTAATTCAATTCTTTCCCATGTTAAACCTGGCTCCTGGCTCTAGAATAGACAAACTGCCTTCCTGCTAGGCAGCTCGTAAAAGGCGAGCGTAGGCTTAGTGTCACTGACAAAATGACTTTTAACTGGGTAGTAGAGTTTTCCACTCACCCGGATCGGTACCATCGCCTTACCTATTCCTACCATAGTATCAGTACGTACCATTGACGTGTTCCAATTTGAAAGGTAAGGTAGGTAATATTACTTTTTCGCGATTTGTGTTATTAGGTCCCATGATGTGACGGATGGCAAGTCCGTCGCCAATCGGGTACAAATCTAATCCCAGGCAACGTTATTTTTCAGAAAAACTGAATAAACTTAATAAGAATAAGTTGCCCGAGCCAGGAATTGAAGCCGGGACCGGGTTAAAGTCAGACATCGACACCACTCGACCACAGAATAACACATATTATTCTGCTGCTCTGTATACAATACTATTAAAAGTGCAATAATTTTATATTTAAATTAAATTAAATTTTATATTTAATCGTCTCTGTGGTCTAGTGGTGTCGGTGTCCGACTTTCCTGGGTCCTGGGTTCGATTCCCGGGTCGGCCAACTTGTTCTAAGTATGAGTTTTTCAGTTTTTCTGAAAAACATAAGGTTGCCTGGGATTGGATTTGTGCCCGATTAGCGACTGACTTGCCATTCGTCACATCATGGGACCTAATATCGTCGGCTAGTCGTGGATGCATACTAGTATGTACCTCTGCCTGCCCTTTAGAGGATATATGGGCGTGACGATATATATTAATTTTATATTTATTTCTTTCTTTATTTGTTTGTAATGAGGTTCTCGAAAACGGCTCTAACGGTTTCAATGGGATTATCAATATAAAGGCTTTCGTAGAAAAAAATCCATCTAGAAAGTTCTCATATCTGGGAAAATTGGTTTTTACCCTAAAAACCAATTTTCCCAGACATGAGAACTTTTACTGTGAAGTTTCATCTAAATCTGTTCAGAAGCTTTTGCGTGATAAAGTAACAAACATCCATCCATACTCACAAACTTTCGCGTTCATAACATACGTAGCATGATAGTTTACAAAAATTTGGAAATCGGTTGCCCCTACGGGCCATCCCGCAACTACTCACTAATTTCAACCACTTACTTACTTACTTACGATGTATTTAGACTGTAAATACATCGTAAGTAAGTAAGCACTTAGTTACTTACTTACTTACGATGTATTTAGACTTTAAAGGTCAAAATATGTTTCAAGCTACTTTGAGCTTTTCAGATGTAAAGGTAATATTTTAATTTTTAAAATTTGACATCTCTTGAACGAATTGAACGATTTTGATGAGTTTTGCGGCATTTGACGCAGTTTTTTAGTCTACACAAAGTTATTAACAACAAAAATCATGTTGCCAAAACCTTGGAGCAATTTAGAAAAAACATTTTATTCAATTTCTTTCTCCAACGATAACTCACGAACGCATCAACCGATTTTCATGAAATTGGTGATGGTTGACGGGGTTTAATGAGGTTAAGAGTCGATTAGTTTTTAGGATCGAACGGTCAAGCCATTTAAAAATTACTTCCCGTGTGAATCGACTTGAATTATTTTGGAAATCTAAGTTTGCAAAAATCCTATCAATTGACACCAATTTTGTCCTCATAGGACAAGCCGTTCAAAAGTTATGAGGGTTTATATACATACAAATATACATAAACACACACACACACACACAGACACACACAGGCGCGCGAGCCCGCGCGCGCGCAATCGCATGCGTGCACGCACGTACGCACTGGCGCACGCACGCACGATCGCACTCACGCACGCTCGCCTTCACAAACGCACGCACATTTACCTTTCTCACTTTTGAAAATGTTTAATTTTCTTAGTGGAAGTTAATAAAATAAGAAAAAAAAAATGTTTACTCACATAAAAATACACACTAAAAGAAGTTTTAAGACTGACTTGAGACTTGTTTCTTGCGTTATGTTTTCAATACTGTCTGGGTCTGCCATAAGGTTACCCATATCGGTTTAGCTTGTCACTTGACTGATAACCCGAATATCTTAGTAACATAGGTTATATGCATAAACACGTTTTTATAAACTAAGGCAAAATATTTTCCTTATAATATTTATACCAAAATAACATTTTTACAATGTTTGTCTGGCTGTTTGTTCCGGGTAATCTCTGGAATAGCTGGACCGATTTTGGTGGAACTTTTACTGCCAGACCGCTGATATTATAGCGGGTAACTTAGGCTTCTTTAATTTTCGAAAAAGAATCAGGTTTCCGTACACAAATATCATATTTTTTTAAGACTCACGCGGACAAAGTCGCGGGGTTCAGCTAGTCACTATATAGTATAAAATAAAGTTGTTTCGCGTCTGTCTGTCCTTATGTATGCTTAAATATTTAAAACTACGCAACAGATTTTGATGTGAGTTTTTTAAAAGATAGAGTGATTCAAGAAGAAGCTTTATGTGTATAATACATGCATAAAATAATAAAGAAACAATAATATTTTAGAGGTTTCCAATGTGATGTCTGTAAGAGACATTCTGTAGTATATTTAGTATCAGTTTTGCACCCGTGCGAAGCCGTGGCGGGTCGCTAGTTATCAATATGTAACAAGCAACCGAATTCTTAGAACAATAAGACTATAAAGATGACTCATATTTTATAGTTCAAGGTTAACAAAACTTGATAAGTATTACAATTCCAGAAATACGACATTGAGAATCGCAAGCAATCAGTATTGCCAATTTTGCCACATTATCGCTGGAAATGGCGATTTTTTTCTTACACGTATATTGGCGGCTAGCCAATACTGGGTGTTTGTGGGCTAACAGAGTGCTCAACCCGAGAATGCAATTTTTTAGGAGTGGGCTTATAACGCCGATACTAAGGGTTGTCTCCTGTGAAAGTAGACCATAAATAATATATAATAAGACTAAATGTGCAACTCTATAAATCAATCAAATTTACTTTTTCATGTAAAGCACATTTATTTTGTCCGATTGGCGGACGGACTTGCAATCCGTCACATCCTGGGGCCTTATGTCGTCGGCTAGTCGTGGTTACCTCTGCCTACTGTTTCGAGGATATCCTCGACATCGATAGCCCATATATATGGGCGTGACGATATATTCATTTATTTTGTTATGCATTCAAATCCTTGACGCAAAATGGCAATTTTTTGGGTAGCGTTGGCTAGCTAGGTACCTAATGTTAGATCGCTATTTCTATTTGTCGCTTTTTATGGTTAATTTATTTAACTTGTTAAAAAAAATTGAAACACGGATGAAGTGAAAAGTTTATAAACGCCAACTCTAGATGTAACTACTTTTTTTTAAATGATGATTTATTGTTAAAACTATTCTATCGCTCTGGAGTAGATCTCGGCTTAGTGCTGCATTCTAACAATGCCGGCTGTGAGCCGCAGATATCCTACCCTCCAGGGTAGGATATCTGCGGCTCACAGCCCAGGGTTAGGGGGCAAACGGGAAAGGGGTCTTCATCGCGTGTGTAGTGCGTTCTGCGCTTAGCAATTCTTTAGCGACTTTTAATATTGGGAATCCCGCGACTTCTATTCATTAAAGCTGGCAACACTGCATTCAATTATTGTAAAAAAACAGTATAAATACATCTATAGTAAAATTGATAGTAGTTCAAAGAAGTGTATATTGTTACTATTTTCCATGAATTCGTCCGCGTGGGTCTTGAAATGTATATAAATAAATAAATAATGTGTGTGTGTGCGTGCGTGCGTGATTGCGTGCGTGCGTGCGTGCGTGCGTGCGTGTGTGTGTGTGTGTGTGTGTGTAAACTTTGAAAACGGTAAAACAGTACTGTAACTGTAAAACGGTATATCTCTGTTACTTCAAATCAGTAGTCAATAATCAAAATCAAAAATCGATTTTTTTACAAGTAAAATTATAGCAAGTATTTTATTTTCTTTCCTTCAGCTGTCTACATGTGAAAATGCTACAAAAATCAAGTCATCTGTTTCAAATTTTAATAAACTGTTTTTGCTAATTAATAAATAATAATAATAAATATTCCTTGACAAATTATACGAATCGGTCTATACCCAAAGTGAGTAAATTATTTACTTGTGTTATGTTACATAAATACTAGAATAAACTTAATAAACACACAGTCCCAGAAATGGGAACACCTATGTTCATTTAACAAACTCTCGCCCCTGTCGGGAATCGAACCCAGGTCTTGTAACTCAATTTTTTATTGGAATTATTGTTAGTTTATTGGTTTATTATTCGTATATATTTGCATTTAGATAAATCATTTTGTTATTTTAATATTTTTAATACACATATTTCATTTTAATAATCAAAATAATAATTGTTTAAATAACTTAATAAAATTTGCGCCATCTGTTCATCGTTATGTAAACTACGTCATCATCGATATGAAGTTTATACGTAAACGGACAGATGGCGCTACTTTCGATTAACAAAAGAAGGTAAAACTAATTTTCCCAGCCATGAAACTTATCAAAATCGATATTTAGCCCCCTAAAAACTTTATCTTGCAAATTTCATCTAAATCGTGCCGTTTTTGAGAACCTCATTACAAACAAATAAATATACAATTATACAAACAAATAAATATACAAATATTTCTTGTTTAATCGTAAAAAGTATATCTTCACGCCCATATATCCTGGAAAGGGAGGCAGAGGTACATACTAGCATGCACCCACCATTAGCTGACGATATTAGGTCCCATGATGTGACTAATGGCACGTCCGTCGCCAATCGGGCACAAATCCAATCCCAGGCAACGTTATGTTTTTCAGAAAAACTGAAAAAACGCATACATAGAACAAGTTGCCCGACCAGGAAATTGCACCCCGGACCTCTCGCGTCAAAGTCGAACTCCGACACCACTAGACCATAGAGGCGATATTGTTTAATAGTACCTATAGGATACCGTAAAGTGCTTATATTAATAAAAAAAACTTACGTTATTCCAAGGTGTTTTTTCAATGTTTTTTTCTGTTTTTCATCAACGTTTTTTCAAAAGAGTGACAGGGACAAAACATACTTAGTCTTATGAATACGATCGCATTTATTTTATTCGCAGATTAAATATTAGTAGCAAGCTCGTTTTATTTACAAGGCGTTGTGAGTTAATCGAAGCCTTAATCCAAGCAAAAATAATCTAAATTGGCGAATGGCAATTATCACGACCAGTTTGACCACACTCGCTTCCCGCGTTAAAGCAGCTCTCGACTTGTTTTTTTTTGTTTGAATACAGATAAACAAATTTTCCTCTTTGGTTTGAGAATAGATTAAAATATAACCTATAGTATAAGGTCAATTATTGTTTATATTGAAGTTTATACCTAACAGCAAACAGCCGTATCTCGTAATGAGTAATTTCAGACAACTAGTCGAGTTTAAGTTTTCAAAATGTTAAATTGTTAAATTGTGTGCTAAAATTCAATATGTTTTTTATTGTGTTTTTGTTATTAGGTGAGTCAGTACTAGAATAATTATATAAGAGCCTTTAAAAAACAGCTTTAATAATATTTCAACATAAAAACAAAGATAAAAACGAGCTACCTATCGCGATGTTTTTTTTACATTATGTGATGTCTAAATATAGGTAAATCGAAACCGGACCTTCGGCCTCAATCGCAGTTTAACCGAAACCGAAAATATTTTGGACAGCGTAAAACTTCTATTGTATTCTGAAATCTAATGATTTTTTTACACAATGTGTAAAAACAGTTTACTAGTATTTATATTTGATGAAAAAATAAAAAAATAAACGCAGTAAAATTAAAAAAAAACTGGTTTTACGTCGCTTACACTCGTATATTCTTTTAAGATCCCTCAAAAAAATAATAAAAAAAATATTAAATATCTTACGATCTGTGGAGAAATCGGTAAACATGCGTAATAAAAAAATACACAGTGGCTAATTTTTATCCTCCTCCTTTAATAAATATAAATGTAATAAAATTAAATATAAATAAATAAAATATGAACAAAAGTCTCTTGTTCTACCAGAGCAAGCCGAAAAACGCATGATAAATAATGATCATCGATATTTGGCGCGATTAAAAGCTGAAATTGAAAATGTGGTCAAAACAGGTCGAAGCCGAGACCGACATCGGATTTTCGAACTTGTGATATTTTTGAACATTCAGCGATGATTTCGAAATCACCGATGAATAAAATACTCGTTAATCACGGACACTAAAAACACGTATTTTTTAAATTCACACTATTGTCTCCCTGCAATGTACAAATGTGATACGAAGTTCATATTTAGTGTTAGATTTCAAAATCATCGCTTTATGTTCAAAAATTACTTAGATGCAGTTAACCTGGTGTTACTTATATCAGTAAAAATAATAGCAAAACAGATAGTATCAGGTATATTGTATTTTAACTTCCCTTAAGAATATTAAATATCTACAATATTCGGTGTGAAATCCTAAATCACGCTATTACCAAATATTTGTATTATTAACATAAGTAGGTACAACTTTCAACGCTTCTCAGTTGGACTTCTGTCCCCAGACAGCACACCTTATCTGGCTGGGAAGATATTTCCTTTTCCAACTTTGCGCGGCGTCATCACCTCCTCTTATAGTGCTAGAGCCGCCATTTCACCTGGTGATAAGCGGATTTTGTCAATCTAAAAACAACCTATGGACTCTGGCCTTGAAGATGGCCAGGTTATATTGTTCCGGGACTACACTAACTCACTCACCGGGCGAATACCACTTTTTAACCATTCGCATAAGGAAAGGTGAACTTAATAATTACTAGTTGTTTCCCACTGTTACCATATTCAAAGGTCATAGAGTGATTTTAAATAGCCGATAACTCTCTCGGATAACTTTCTCGAAACTTCAAAAAGATGAAACCGAAAGTGGGGTCAAAATTGATCGAAACCGAAATGATGATTTTCGACTTTATTTAAAAGCAATTTACCTTGTGTTCATTTTGTAAAGAATGATAACGTAGCAATTAGTAATTATTATGTTCAATGTAATTTAATGAGGAATTTGTGATTAATCCTTTTGAAGTATAATAATAAACTTATTATATACTTTAAGAACGAAAAATTTTACGGCGCTAAACCGGGTTTATCCCAGCTTATCAATTACGTTGATTGTAAAATTGTCGATAAAAAGAATAAGAACGATAAATTCGACGGGTGCTAGCCACAGCGCCTTGGTGTAGTGGTTAGCATAACAGTCCGCTACGCTGGAGACGTGGGTTCAATCCCCACAGAGCGGAGGCTACGCTTAAAAAACATAACCTACTTTTGGGACGTTTGGTGTTTGCAGAGTAGTCAAAGTCAATTCAAAGTCAAAACGCATTTAGTCAACTGACCTTAAAAATCAGAACTTACGAATAGCACCACCCCACGTCTGCCCGTGGGCATCGTAAAAGGCGTTTAAGTAACCGTCCGGAAGGTGGGCAACAGCGCCTCCCGTAGACAACACAATCCATAACAATCACATTGCGATCACCAACCCGCCTGCCCAGCGTAGTGACTATGATCAAAACTCCTGACACTGAGGGAGGCCTACATCCAACAGTGGACTACAACAGACTGATAAATAAATGAATGGATTTCGTTTGATGGTCTTTCTCTGACACTATTTAAGCCAAAATTTCAACCTAATTCCAAAAAGAAGGATGTACATCCTTCTTTTTTTTATGTGTTAAGTTTTATGTTTGTTAACCAAGATACAAAAATATGTTTAATATATATTTTTATGCATGTAGGTATGTGTGTAGAGTATTTACAAGTAAATCCCCTTCGGGGATAATAGGCGTGAAGGTACTTTTTTAAAACATTTTTGCCGATAATCGATTGAAATTTGGATCCGATTGTTATATAAAGTGTTTCAATAAAATCAATCTTTAAATTGGAATGAATTATATGGATGATCAATTGAAAGACTGGTTTCTGTCTGAGGTCACCGCGATCTGTCGATCGAAGATTCGATATTGGGATTGGCTATTAGAGTAATGAACTTGGGGGAAGCTAGGCTAGAATGTAAAAAATCTAAAAATTATGACACTTGGTACTGGATACTTGGCGTGAAGATATGCATCGTGTGCGTGTATGCATGCGTGTGCGTGTGTGAGTGTGTTTGTAATTTTTAATATTTAATTTGTTTAAAATAGAAAAGTACCAATGTAATTTTGTTTTTTAGGATGTATATCTTCTTCATTGGGATCATATGATGCAGATACACAAGAATAGTGAGTAAAAGTATTACGCTATTATCCAAGCCGTCTTAAACAGCGCGGCGCCATACTGCTGACCTTAATTAAACACACGGCTTGTACTAGAGGTCAGTAATTAAAAAATTATAGTAAATTTTCCGGAATCGCCTCTGTGGTTGAGTGGTTTTGGTGTCCAACTTTGGCGCGAGAGATCCCGGGTTCGATTCCCGGGTCGGGCAAATTGTTTTTCAGTTTTTCTGAAAAAACCTAAAGTTGCCTGGGATAGGATTTGTGCCCGATTGGCGACGGACTTGCCACCCATCACATCATGGT
>DVZN01001405.1:0-10259 GCA_018237365.1 Caria ino melicerta
ATAAATAAATCGATTATAAAGTTCGGCTTCAAACGCTGGCCGTTAATACGGCCAGGTCCTTGGATGGATCTTTCCACGTCCTGATGGTGAGTTAAAAATGAGGTCCTCCCTTCCTCAACCCCTAATTCTTCACGTCACCCCGTGCGGTCAGCCCTACCAGGTGAGAACCCTAGAGGGGAGGCCCAGTAAGAGCGACCAGCAACTGGGGGTTCTATTCTTATCTTAACATAATATTATTTTTACTCCATGTTACTCCGGGCTCCTAAGCAGAATAGATCATTTGCCTTCCTGCCAGGCAGCTCGTAAAAGGCGAGCACAGGCTTACTTTCACTAACACTGTGACCTTTGACTATATGGTAGAGTTTCGCAGCGGCTCGCCCGGTTTGGTAATACCGGTGCTTATTCGTGCCGCCATAAGGTCTGTGCTTGTCATTGACTGTACCGGTTTAGATAAGGTAGCCGGTAAACTTACTTTTGCACGAAGCCTAACATCCCGGCCTCAGGATGGCAATGCACCATTACCACCTTCGGTGTCTATAGGTGGCGTTAATCTTATCATCAGGGAATCCGTCCGCTTCTTTGCCTTCCAGTATTGTAAAAAAATATATCTATTCTGTGGTTATAGGAGCGTGGCTGTCTTGCGGCCATGCTGTTAGGTCATTCGAGATCATTAGATCTCTGTTTTACCTTCCGAGCTCTTCCAGGTTCACTTCCTTTGGGGACTTTTCTGATAGAAAGTATTCTTACAGAATAAGTAATATATAATATGGTCAAGAAGTTAACCAGAATTTGGCCCTTTTGGTTTCTGTGACTAACTATTCGGTCCTAAAGACAATTCATCACTCTTTTGGCGTTGAAACCCCTGATGATAGCCGTAAAATGAGTTATAGATGCGTGATGTATGACCTTCCACGCATCTTCATAAACAAACTCTTCCTCTGAACCACTCAATTCGAAAGAACTCATTTCCGTGAGAAAATATATTTTATTCAAATAAACGCTACATAGCGTGCAGGCGCCAAACAGTATTTTTTTTACCATGGATTTCACATTCACTCAGTCATTCACAGAATTCACAGTCACAGTTGACAGCTCCATCCCAAAGGTGGCAGCAATACATGCATGACCAAACCTGCGCTTGATACAACTGAAGCAACTGTTCTGCAGTGAAATATTATAAAAACAGAATACAAAATCCGTTATCAAGAAAAAGCCCCGGCAAGTTACAATTTGCAATCTCTAGCACAATTTTAACTTACGTATATTTTATTTACAAAATAAGGAAAATATCGCGCAGGACTAGGTAAAGGTACTTAGTAAACAAGTCCTATAGCCTTCGGTATTGACTACGAGGTCGCAATCAGACTACTTGTTATTTATATATATTTATTATTTATATATAAGTTGTCTTGAGCTAAATAATATGAAGACAAGAACGAAATAACTATTACCATTATTTTAGCCTTTTGTGATTATATTTTTATAGTATTGGCAAACAAACAGACGGATTTCCTGATGGTAAGAAATTCACACCGTCTTTATACACCAAAAGTGGTAATGGTGCTTTGCCATCCGGAGGCCGGGCTGTTAGGCCTTATGCAAAATTAAGGTTACCGGATGCCTTACCCTCAAAATCGGAACACGTCAACGGAAATCACTGATATTATGGCGATAGGAAAAGGTACTATTTCACTGAGCCGCTGCGAAGCTCTACTAACTATTTTACACGAAATATAAAATTTATGAATAAACCCAGGCCCTTGCCTGGTTGCGATCCCGCCAAAACTCTACAAAAATAGTGTCAAATATTGTTTTTTTCTTTGTTGCAGAAATACTGGGGTAAAAGGATATAAAATTCATGAATAAACCCGCGCCCTTCCCTGGCCACGATCCCACCAACATTTAAAAAAATAGTGTTAAATATTAAAAATAATATATTCATGCCCATATAAGGGTGGGCAGAGGTAAATATTAGCGTGCACCCACGACTAGCCGACGATATTAGGTCCCATGATTTGACAGATGGAAAGTCCGTCGCCAATCGAGCACAAATTCAATCCCAGGCAACGTTATGTTTCTCAGAAAAACTGAAAAAACACATACTTAGCACAAGTTGCCCGTCCCGGGAATCGAGCTCAGGACCTCTCACGTCAAAGTCGGACACAGGCACCACTAGACTACAGAGGCGATGATTTTTTTTTTGTTGCAGAAAGACTGGGGTCAAAGGATATTTACATGGGGTCAGACAAAACGTTATCTTGGTGTCTCAACATGCCACATTAATAAATACATTGACGGTCAAGGAAACATTGGAATTTGCCGCAGCTCTAAAATTACCAACGTCGTCACGGTACGATCGCAGACGCACGGTAAGTTTCTTTTAGGAACTAGTCTTATACAGGACTAGGATAGGATAGCGGGTTTCACCAGCCTTTCTTCTGCGTCTGAGGTTTATAACGAGACTTTAAACATCATACAATATTTCCAAAATTAATAGCCATCATTATATCGTTTAAATAAATCGCCTCTGTGGTGTAGCGGTAGGGCTCTTGCCTGTTAAGACCGCTAGCCGCTTAGGTCCCGGATTAAATCCCAGGTCGGGCAACTTTTCTTAAAAATGTTTTTCAGATTATTCTGACTAAGCATGACATTGCCCGGGATTGGAGTGTGCCCGAAGTGGCGATAGGCTTGCCACCTATCACATCATGGGCTAATCGTGGGTGTTCTAGTATATCTACTGGACTTACGAGTCGTGGATATACTAGCACACATCTGCCTACCCCTTCGGGGATAATGGGCGTGAAGGTACTTTTTTTTAAAACTTTTCTGGAAAATATTTGTACCATGCGGCTTTATTCGCGTTTTCACCTTGCTGTGTTGTAGCGGTCGTATTCTATGTGATGTATACGTAATCTATTAGCTAATTCTCAGCACTGATCTGTTAAACCTACGTGGGTTTTTTTGCAGTGATATTTTAGTTTTTTTTCTGGAATGTAATCTTTTTTATCAATAAATTTAAAAAAACCAGCGACTTTAAAGAAGACATAGATTTACAGGCAGACAAAAAAATAAAAAAATGCCTTTTTGTTACATTTATACTCGTAGTGTACCATTTATTTGACCGTTTCACTGGTCGAATGGTAGCGTAGTTACTTTACCACGTTGACGAATACCGAGGCTCGGGTTCGATTCCCGAGAAGGACGGGCGTTTGTGTAATGAACATAGACGTTCGCATTTCACCCAGAGTGTTTATTAAATTTATTCTGGTATTTAAAAATGTATTTCTATGTATAATATCGTTGAATAACACCCGTAATACTAGCGAATAATTTGCTTTGTTTGGGGTTAGGTCAATATGTGTGATTTGTCCAGGAATATTTATTTATTTATTTTTATATTGTTTAATCTTTCACATGGGCAAAACTCATGCGCAATATTCACTGGGTGGACTAGGTATGTCTAGCTATGGACTGCAAAAGTTTTCACGATTCAGCATGAACGTGCTGTCATTTTGATATTACAAACAGACACTTCTATTACGTTTATTTACACAAATTAAGACAATGAAAATACCGAGATTTAATATATCTTTTATAATAAATAATAATAATCCGAAATTCTCAGATTTAATCTGTGGCGCAAATCTTAGGACATGAGAACAGCAACCCTACGGCGAATACGAAATGGCGTCAATGCTTCGGCTGGCCGTCTGCTATTTCATTAAGATGGCGATATTTATGAGGAATTTCAGCTAAGACAAATCTTAGGAACAACAGATGACAGTTCATTGAGTAAATGAGAAATTCTTTTCGAAAGAAAAACAAGTTATTTTTACGTTTCACAGGTTTTTATCATTTGTGTATTTGTAGTTTATTGCTGAATGCTGAGTAGAGTCACAGCCACTGACAGATAAGTGACACTTTATAAAGTATCTGTTGACGCTTATTTGTCAGAAAAGTTGACAGAAAGCATCTGGGGTGCTATTTTTGAACATTCAGAGATGATTTCGAAATCACCGGTAAATAAAATGCTCGTCAATCACCTAAAAACTATCCTATCTTTTAAGTTGGACTAAATTGCATAATGTTTTGAAATTTGATTGAAATCGGTTCAGTAGTTTCGGAGTCCATCGCGGACAAACATCGTGATACGTAATTTTTAACTGTGTATTAAGATTATACCAGATGATTCAACCCGAGCTCACGGGCCGTGTCAAGTTATGCGTTGGAATACACAGACAGACGGCGCGACGCCTCCGGACGTGGATCGTTTACGACATATCATCCGTGACTTCCTTAGCATCGTTGTATTAGCTAAACATAGGTTGGCTGAAGATACACGGTTCCGCTTGTATCCACCACCATTTAAGAGGTTTCTAGTGTGATCTTTGTGAGAGACATTCTGTAGTATATATTTTACTTTAAGTTTTGTACTCTTGCGAATCCCGGATGGGTCGTTAGTTAAGTATATTTGAAGTAAAAACTTGTATATATAGCCGAGTTTAGTTAATTTTAGTAGGCGCAAAAATATAGAGTTCGCATTACCTACTTACTTAGGGCGTTTATGTGATGAACATAAAGTTCATCATACAAACGCCCGGCCCTGTCGGGAATCGAAACCTAGCCTCGCTACGGCGTGCTAAGGTAAGCCACACGGCCAGCGGCATACATAACATTTGTATGAAAGTTTTTCGTACGTACGTACGTACGTACCAAGTCCCTTACGGGGTAGGCAGAGAGTATCGAGTGCCAAGTGTCAAGACTTACATATTTGCCTAGCTTCATCCACATTTATTACTCTCTTCACATTCTTTCAAGTTTTTTTGTAGTTTGTCTGTTTGTATGCCCCAATTTAAATTAAGAAAGGAATTATGTATGTATGTATAGTGCGTCCCACTGAGGTGTTTGTTGGCGACGGTCGTAACCATCACGGGAGTCGACTACATGTTTGTTATCCTATGCCATAAAAAGTGAGACGGCTGTTTGTTTGTCCAAAGATCATATATGTTCGGCAGCGAACGTCATCGGGTTGTTACGATGATTAATCTGGTTACTAGTAGGAACGTTATTTACAAACACCTCGCGTTTGTGTTTCGGGCTCCCTGTGCAAATAATCACGGGCTGGATTACATTCACAAATCCTATCGCCACATAAACCTGTTAAATGGACACGAAATGGAACATCACACAATGGCAATTAATATTTTTTTACATCAAATATACATAGTGCACCTTCTAATAAAACAGAAATATAATGAACTAGCTGTTGCCCGCGACTTCGTTCGCGTGGATCACTTTCAAAAACTATCGTTTGGTTTGATTGCACGAAATATTTTTTTTTCTTCTTAAACATAAACAGCGTAATTATTTACTCCTTAGAACAGCGTTAAATCATTTTTTTATCATATCTATAAATATAATAAAACTGTAACAAAACTGAGTCTGTACAATATTTTTTAAAACAATGATTGTAAAGTATTGCATACAGGATAGTGAACCCAAAACAATCGTATTTTTTTGTCTGTTTATCTGTATGTCTGTACTCGTTTCACGCAAAATCAACTGAACGGATTTTTACCAAATGTTGTACAGTAGTAGCTTATAGCCCGGGTCAACATTTAGGGTACTTTTTATTCCGGGAAAATCCTTCTTTCCTATCATAAATTGCAAAAAGGGCACATTAAGTATAGCCAGTTTAAGCTGGTCTGTAATCACATTGAAAACAAGTGCTATCCTAGGCCATATTAAACTGGTTCAGTAAAAAGTTAATTCTATACATTAAAGTATAAATTCTTGAACTTGCTGTACTCTATTCTAATTCCTATATCTATAATTTTGGAGGCCATGATATAGGTTCAAGCTACGTGAAAAGGGGGTGAGAGCCCAATTCTTTCGGGATCCTTGTTCACTCAGCTACGCCACCGCACCTGTCATATCATGCGACTTAATAACGTCGGCTAATCGTGGGGCATACTACTATGTACCTCTGCCTATCATTTCGAGGATAATTGGCGTGACAATATTTATTTTATTTTTTGTTTTAATACTTAAGATTTCCCGAGTGGTAGTGCCATGCTATGTACACAATATTGTATGCAGCCGTATGGGCCGGCACGCCGGGGAACGTACCACTCTCTCACATGAGACCAGCGTGAAGTAACAGCTTGCTGTTGCGTTTCGTCTGGTTTGTTAGAGTACCAGAGGTCGACTTCTCCTTCCCCATTGAGGGCGGGTATTTAAAAGGTCGTCAACGCAATTGTGATGCCCCTGGTGTTGTAGTTGTTCGTGGGCGGTTAGTGATCACTGACTATCAGGTGAACAACTTGCTCGTTTGTCTCCTGCTATAAAAATAAATAAAAGTAAAAGAGCTTCAACCAGAGTGCGACAGTACTTACGACATTTAATTAACTTACTCAGTAGAACTTTTTACTTTGCTGCTATTTAAATGCATTTGCTTGGTAGTAGGCAGGGAAATTGAATAGGGTATTGAACAAACAAGGCCTACCTAACTAAATAAACATGTAAACAGTTGCGTTATTAATAGCTGGTGCAAATATGCATGACCTATAACTTAGTGTGTCACAGCGGTCGTTACGGTCGCGTGACCGGCTGCTAATGCTAAACCCTTTTCGTGACACCCATTGCGGCGATCTATGCAGTAACAGGCACAGACTTTCAATTCCTTGACGATAAAGCTATCATTAAAGGGCTAGGACAATTTTGGTTTACTAAACTTAAACTTTTTTTTATAACATTGGCAAGCAAACAACGACGAATTTCCTGGTGGTAAAAAATTCACGCCTATAGACACCAAAGGCCGGGATGTTAGGCCTCGTGCAACAGTAAGTTTACCGGCTTCCTTGCCCTCCAAACCGGAACATCAACGGCAAGCACTGATGTTATGGCGACAGGAAAAATGAGTCGGTGGTACCATTCTATCCGGGTGAGCCGCTGCGAAGTTCTACCACCTAGTTACTAAATACTCATATCTTCGAGCATTTAGAATCATCTAATGCCCGATTACACTAAACATAAGTGACATCTAAATAGATGCTTAAATAATTTAAAATTGACTTTGTGACAGAACGCATTGCACTAACCTTAAGTCACTCTTAAACCACTTTATATTGTAGGTAGCACTTAAAGTTTAGATATTCTTAGTAAAGTTTGTCCTATGTCATAGTTAGTGTAATCGGGCATAAGATTCATACAAATGTTTAAATTTGCTAATAAATAAAGTTTAAATGCGGATTTCCACTAATCACTTGCACCAATTTCTGACTTATCGTATGCATCGTCTCCACTGTGTCGTTTTTGTTTATACTCTTTATTATATTTCAATGGCTTCGCGGACCACTTCTGGTGCTTCCAGGGACCACTAGTAGTTCACGGACCACCGAAGAAAAATCACATAGTTGAGATCAGTGAGTCATAAAATTAATATTTGTCATGAAGGTTGACAACATTTTAAGCACAAACAAATACCCTACCCTAATGTTTTATACATGGGATATTTGTTCAAACTAGGTAGCGTCCGGACCATGTCTATTATATTTATATTCTGTGTTCATGTATCCGTGCTGCTGTCAAACAATACTAACTTTACGCTTGAGAACGTTAAGGTATACTTTCGCATGTAGTGGTTAGTGATGTAAAGTGGCAGGCAATTAAAACAGTAGGCATGAGATATTTGGTATGCAGTGATTTATCTGTTACGACAGTAGCTCTTATGTAATCTGTGGCTGAATTTTGTTTACACAGCGACAAGTACCATACTTGATTCTAGACGTTTCTAGGATTTGGTGAATGATATATGAAATATTTAGGTTCCTGAAGTGACTGTGTTGTCTATCTTTATGTATAGTGAATACTTTCCGTCTGTATACCAGATAATAACTCCTACAAGTTTAAGAAGCTGATATTTATTGCCTTGAAGACTCTTTAGGTAGAGTTTGGGACCTTAGACTTATAAGATAAAGTAATTTCTCATTATCATGAGAATGTTTCAAGTTTCAACTAGCGAACAACCAGGAAGATTCTCAATTCGATATGTTTATTTTTTACGTTAGACTATTCATGACTATCGCCTATCGCCTCTTTGGACAAGTGGTGTCGGTGTCCGACTTTGACGCGAGAGGTCCCGCGTTCAATTCCCGGGTCGGGCACCTTATTCTATTTATGATTTTTCAGATTTTCTGAAAAACATGACTTTGCCTGGGATTGGATTTGTGCCTGATTGGCGACGGACTTGCCACCCGTCACATCATGGGACCAAATACCGTCGGCTAGTCGTGGGTACATACTAGTATGTAGCTCTGCCTACCTTTTCGAGGATATATGGGCGTGACGATATTTATTTAGACTATTCATGACATAATAGTTGACATAGAGTTGACCGATTTGATTATTAGTTTAATGTATAGGGCATACTCCGTAGTTGGTAAGAATGTGCAACAACATTTTTAACTCTTATAGTAGAAAAATAGAGAATGATTGAGTATTCAATTAATATTTCACTGAGTTATGTGTGTATACTCACATAATTTATTGTAGTCAGTGTCATAGTAATAATTCGTCGGTTTTTTTTGTTAAAAGTTACAGCGCGAGGAAGTTAACTTGTAATGCCCTAACGATACGAAGCGGAGGCGAAAATGAAACGATTGTTATAATGTATTTTTGAGATAATTTGTTATTTGTTTCCAGGTGATGTTGGGCGGGACGGTAGGGGCAGGCCTGCCTAGCGGCGATGACCTGCTTACCGTCACTGTCGTCCGCGATGAACAAGAGGGGTATGGGATGAAGGTCTCAGGTACGATAACCTATATACGTACATCAATTTCGTTTGGTATCGGTCTTGGGAATATATAGTGATTAACTGGTGATTAATCTATCTGGCACTGTTCATATCGGCATAGTTCTTATAAGTATATGGATTCCGTAAAGGTTTTTTTAAATGTACTTCTGTTGTTGTTAAATAACTAAGTAATTGACGCCGTCTATACACACCAAGGATGGTGGGTTGTCGACCCACCAAAGATGTTAATGGAGCGTTGCCTGTGGCCGGGATGTTATGACTCGTATAAAAGTAAGTTTACCGACTACCTACTCTCCAACTAGAACGCGTCAACGGCAAGCACTGACGTTATGGTACCAATCCGAAGAAGCCGTTGCCAAGCTCTACCACCTAGTAGCGCTCGGTGGAATGCCATTCTAGACGCAATTCATTTTAATATATATTAATTAACCGGTTCGGCTATGTAAGCATCATCAGAGCCTTGCCGATACTTATAGGTATTCATAAATCGTGTCCACCTGCCAGACAGCTCGCAATTCGCTACCGATTGCTTTTGTAGTCACTAACACCATGACTGATTACTAGGTAACAGATTTTTGCGTCATTTGCGATTGCAACCTTTGCCTAGTCTGTTACTATCTTCATTACGTCAATGCTCCCCGTTGTTGTGTTTTGATTTGAAGCATTAGGTAACCGGTAATCTTGTGTGTGAAGTTTATCATATCTGGGTTATAAGAATTGAAAAATTATTCCATATGCTATTGCCATGTAACGTGTCTATTCGTTTTAAGTCACAGCCCTATTCGCAGTTTTATTCATAAGAAAACATTTGAATATATTGTCGAGTGATTAAATAACAAACATATTATTATACAAATATCTTAAGCCGCACTTTCTTGTTCATGATGTGATATAAGATATGCCATTATCATTATTAATTCGTGAGTTGTTAATTATTTCATTAATTAATTTAATGAGTTGACATTTTATTTGTTAATTGTAATAAGATGAATGAAAACTATCTCCTCAATGGGTTGTATGATGTTTGGCTATTAATTTATATCATATGGAACAAGATATAACAAAAAATTTAATAAAGAAATGGATATTTTTTTAATTTATGCTTGCTTTTTATTATGAAATATATCCTTTTAAATAATAAAAATTGTTTCTAGATGGCCTTAATATATATGTAGAGTTCAGTGGTAACAAAGATTAAAAAAACTATACAATTCACCTAAGTGTCTGGTTCTGAAGTATGTTACGAATGGCGTATATGAGGCGAATTGTTAATTAATCAAAATAAAACTAAAGGGGTTTGAAACTTCCTGGCATATCGACTCGTCGCCATTGTGTTTTTTTTTCGAAATCGCGGCGCACAATCTATAAATAGAGGACACATAGACTAACAAAAAATGTCTAATAACATGGTACCCTAAAGCGTCACGTTACCGAGATATTTGGA
>DVZN01001406.1:0-10258 GCA_018237365.1 Caria ino melicerta
GCCCAAAAATCCCTACTCTGTAATTTTCATGAAAATCGTTGGAGCCGATTCCGAGATTCCAATTATATATATATATACAAGAATTGCTCGTTTAAAGATATAAGATTAAAAGTTATTTTGTGGAAAACGACAAGGGTGTGTTTTGATAAATATAATATACAATGGAATTCCACCAAGTGCCGACGAAGGAAAATATAGATTACAGATATTTTTCTCTTTTGTTCTAGCCTTATCCCGTTTCTACATCAGATGTCGGATTCGGCTATCTAATCTAGAGGATTAGACAGACTGTCAGTTTTTACACAGATGCCATCTGGCCTCTGCAAACTAGAAGAGAAACAAGGCCCAATTCTGGATTAGGTCGAATTTGAATACACGAATTTGCGTTTTCTCATGATGAAAACTCGAAACTAGAAAACTCAGAAAATGTATTTGAGTGTAAATTTAAACTTCATTTTCATATGGCGGGATTTAAATTAGGACTATTGAAATGGAAGTCCGAAACGTTAATCACTGACATTATTAAACGAGCCAATATGCATTGATTCGTACAGCGCTTTTTTCATAGTTAGCATATTGTACGTATATATGGATTTATTATATTCAATAAACTCAGTGTTCGCTAACCACTCATTCGGGCAGCATCAAGCCCATTTTATATCAGAGTGCTCTTTAGACACTCATTCGGGCAACGGCAGCAACCAGTCTAATGACAATTATTATCATTAAGTCAGATAGCAGCAGTCCGTTTTATATCATGTATCATTAATTCGGGCCATATTAACCCCCGTAATATATATCATTGAAGTAGGATCAGCTATCAGTGAATATCATTCAACGCCCTATTATTTGTGGTCCTTCGAGCCGGATATTTCAAAATATGTGAGGCTGCATATGGCTTTCCTATCGACTTAACGACTGCCATTGAAGTGATCGGCTCCCACAGCTCGCCGCTCCTACCTGTAGTCGGTGACCCGGCCGCCGGCGCCCTCGGAGAGCGCGGGCGGGTCGTCATAGGGCGCGCGCCCGCCCAGCGCGCCGATCCACAGCTCGCCGCCCTGCGCCGCTAGCACGTGGCACGCCGCGCGACCGCCGCCCTTCCTGCGCACACGCGACACGTGCTACGGTTACATTATGTTAGTTGAAAATATATCCCTGGACAAACTACGCGAATTATTCATGATATGGGTTTTAGTCAACGTTATTAAATACATATACAGGTGTAACAGAAAGGGTATATCGAGCCGAAAAGACCGCACACTATATCAGGTTAAGGATCTTGTACTCTGTGTAAATTTTCAGGTCAAAAATAAAGTGTTTCTATTTGATCATCGTTGCAATATATGATTCTACAATACTTCTGTCGGCTTATTATTTGTATTTTAGGTTGCAACTCCAGTACAATCATGTTTGCCTAATATCTGAGCCGTTTATTACAATATGAGCGTGTAGCGAACGTCTTAAGTATACGTAAATATGTAAAGTTGCGTTTCGTTAATAAGAATACATAACAGTACTCTGTACGTCAGTACTATTAAGTATTCTGAGGTTACGGTGCGTTGTGTCAGTTTTCAATGGTAGGCGTGGGGTAGCGACCTGGGCACCTCGAGCGTGACGGAGCGGCCGTTGAGCAGGAAGTTGACGAGGCAGGCGGAGGGGCGCGAGGCCACGTCGGCGGGCGTCACGCGCCACAGCGGGCCGCCGCAGCCGCCCGCGCCGCCCTCCGCGCCGCGCGGCGTCCACCACCGCAGCACCACCTGCACGCGTCACACCAGTGACCACTCATGCCGCTGTACACTAAACTACTCATCACTTATCGCTATTTGCCCTGAACTTACAAAAAAGAAATTTGAAAATCCAAAAGTGCAAGACTCATACACAGTGCCGGTTTTAGCATCAACGGCGTCCTGGGCGAGATTTCCACGGCGCCCCCTAATTGCTAATACAAAATATTTTATGGAAAAATTACGAGAACTTTATAAAATATAACTTTTAACACCAACAATTATAATACTACCTTTCCAATTTGAGTCTGGGATAGTGACTCTCTTACGAAAATACCTTACCAGCTCGGCTACCAAGTAAAGTTATTGTCACCACTTTTTATCCGGCGCCCTGCGCGACCGCTCAACCTACCCTAACGCCGATACTGATCATACGTTTGACGAAAAGAAAAATCCGGGCAAGTGCGAGTCGGATTCGCGCACTAAAGGTTCCGTACCAACAGCTAGACTCTACCGATAGAAGGCTGGACTGTGCTGCTATCACAATTGATGCCTTTCTTTTGTATCTGAACATAATATATATTATTTTATATTGAACCATTATTCAATAAAATACAACAATATCCAGTAAAACATGCAATTAATTTAGTACGAACAAACGGCTTGTCAAACTTTACGTGTTAATCAAAAAGTTTGATATTGTGCGGCTGTGTTTACTATGAAAACGAGAGGTTTACAAATGTGCTTGTCAAACATGTTTGATTGTTATATGGATAATTTATACTTAGATTTTCCGTTAGAAAGGAATTAATTTTTTTCTCTTTTTTTAGGTTAGCAAACAGTTTTTAACCAAGCTTCCACTCTGCCCAAAAATCTGTTTATGTTTTCGAGCAGAGCGGAGTGCAGTACCACGGCCAAGGTAGTAAGTGAACTATTAACAAAAACATGTCACTTTTGAACCTATGTCTTCCGCCCCAAGAATGTTCCTTTTGAAACCAGACCTCGGCCTGGGGCCGTGTGTTGATTGATTTTTTTCATTACATATATACAAGGCAAACAGACAGACGGATTCCCAATAGTAAGAAATCCACGCCGCCTATAAACACCATAGATGTTAATGCAGTGGCGTAACTAGGTGGACAAGGGCCCCGGTGCATAAAAAAAGAATCGAGCCTCACCCTATTTTCCACTTAGCTAGAACTTATATTGGTCTTCAAAATTATAGACAAGAATAAGAATAGGGTATAGTGAATTTGGCTTATCATTAGTCGGCTAACTTATCTTCTCATAGCTTAGGTTAAAGGGCCCCCTGAGGTCCGGGGCCCTGGTGCACTACACCACCGGGCCCAACATAGATACGCCACTGTTTTATGGTGCGTTGCCAACCTGAGGCCGCGACGTATGGCCTCACGCAAAAGTAAGTTTACTGGCTACCTTACCCTCAAAACCGGAACACGTAAACGGCAAACACAGACATTATGGCAGCAGGAATAAGTAAAGCGGTAAAATGTTAAAGTTTGGAGGAAATTGTAGCTTATTTTCGGATTGCCGACATAATAATAGCGGCGAGTTGGAACAGGGGACGCTGTGGCGTATTTTGTTAAGTGTATACCGTAATCGGATTGTTAATACATGGAAAAAATTCTTACAGATTCCGAAGCCTCAGCTGCAGTTTGCGAAGCCCGAAGACCAGCGTGAGCTTCAGCTGAATGTATGATTTCCACGTCGTAATTGGCACTAGAACTCGCGTTTTGCTCCTCCTGCGAACAAATTTGTTAGTGTAATTATATATCGTCATGCCCTCCTCTGCCTACCCTTTCCTCCTCGAAAGGGTAGGCAGAGGTACATACTAGTACGCATCCACAATTAGCTGACGATATTTGGTCCCATGATGTGACGTGTGGCCAGTCCGTCGCCAATCGGGCACAAATCCAATCACATACAACGTTAGGTTTTTCGGAAAAACTGAAAAAAGTCGAATAGACAAAGTTGCCCGACCCGGGAATCGAACCCGGGACCTCTTGCGTCAAAGTCAGACGCCGACACTACTGGTGTGTATTTTTTTTACTTAGTTTTATTGTTAATAGTATTTTTATTTCATAGAACCTGTATTGTATGTTTGATGCTCTTTACCTATTTTACATGTAACAGTTTCCTTAGATGAAAAGGTTGCCTAGTAGAGATCGCTTTGTTTGGCAATAAGACCGCCTTTTGTGTGCTGCAAAGTGTCAATTATGTTGCTTATTGTACATATTTCTAATATATATTTAGTATTTGTTAAGTTTTTTATGCATAATAATGAGTTCATTCATTTGCTCATTAAATTCTTTACACTACTGTACTTCTAAAACAATCATAATTACGAAGCTTCTAAATCCAAAATGACTTATATAAAATTATCGCCTTTGTGATCAAGTGTATTTCGTGTGCGACTTTGACGCGATATGTCCCGAGTTCGATTCCCGGGTCGCCCAAAAAACATAACGCTGCCTGGGGTTGGATTACTAAACCAAGTCCGTGCCAACTATCACATCATGGGATTTAACATCGTGGGTGCTTACTAGTATGTACCTCGTGACAATATAAAATCAATAAATAATATTTTGTGTATTTTTTATAACATTAGAAGGCAAACGAGCAGACGGAATTTCCTGAAGGTAAGAATACACCAAAACTTGTAATAGTGCGTTGCCAACATGAGACCGGGATGTTAGGCCTAGTGCATAACTTAGTTTACCGACTACCTTACCCTCCAAACCGGAACACGTCAACGGCAAAATGGCGGCAGGAATAGGTAAGACGACAGGTATGTTTCTTGTTTGGAGTCTTCATTAAATGTTTTTCTTATCAAAATGATGAATTAAGTAATATGATTACCTTCATAGGAATCCCAGTAACAGTGGTGGTGGCCAGCCTATAATGGGGCAGAACTAGTCGCCCCAACAGAGACGCCAAGGCACTTGCTCTACATACAATAACTTCAACGCCCATTAGTCCACCTCCCATCTTTAACAAAATTATAATCTAAAATACCTTAAAATTAAAATAAATAATATTCTTGTCTATATAACGATTATATATCGCCTCTGTGGTCGAGTGGTGTCGGTGTCCGACTTTAACGTGAGAGGTCCCGGGTTCGATTCCCGGGTCGGGCATCTGGTTCTATTGGTGAGTTTTTTTCATATGTTCTGAAAAACATAATATTGCCTGGGATTGGATTTGTGTTATATTGGCGACGGACTTGCCACCCGTCACATCATATTTTCGATGACATATAAGCGTGACGATAGTTATATATACAAGAAAATATTATTAGTATCGGAAACGGCTTCAACAATTTATATGAAATTGAATATGCAGGGAGTTTTGGGGACAATAAATCGATTTCGCTTGGTTTTATTTTTAGAAAACATAACGGGAAAAAAATATGGAGCAAAGCTCTTTCACTTAGGTACTATTACTTTAAAATTAATATATAACTTACTACTGTCTAACTCAGAGAACCTCGTCCCGCCTTAACACAATTTTAAGACTAAAAGGTGTGGCGAGGATGTACAGTTACGATGTACTTAAGTTTCGGAGTTTAATGCCAACTGGACTTACATATTAATTGGATTAAAATAAGAAAATGTCTCACCTCTGTCACAGGTTGATTGTTGACTCTCGTCTCGGCCTTTTCAGGCGTTACATTTATGATAACTAGATGACAATAATTTATTACTAATGGCCTGTAAATATATTATAAAACACATAAGTAAAAAATGCAAGGAAATATATAGTAAAAACCTGAAATAACAAAAATAAACAGTAAGAAGACATTTCTAATTTTAAGTGCAGTGCTGTTGGTCAAATTACCTCTAATAATAGAATGGCTAGGATTATTTTACGTTTTAAAATCGTACAAAACAGAATTTTACGTATTATCACGGGCAGCCCGTGGTACATACGTAACACAGATCTGCACCGCGACCTAGAACTAACCTCCATGAAACAGCATTTCAAAGCGCTATCCGAACGCTTCTTTGAAAAAACAGCCGTTTACTCTAATGCCTTGCACGTATTAACAGATCCCGACGTTCCGATAACGGCGACAAACGCGGATCTCATAAGTAACAATCACACACAAAACACACTACAACGTAGAAAAAGGAGGTAGTCACAGATACCCCGCCTACCAGTAGTCAGAAGGCAGCACGAAGCCAAGGTCCGGCCTCGCAGGAGACAGCCCTTAGTTTAGGCGTTATAGGAGTCCCACCCTTAAATAATGCAGTCTCGAGATGAGCACCCCGCTGGCCCACAAACGTCCGGTGGTTGCAAAGCCGCTCTGGCTGACAATTATTGTCATTTCGAAAAAAAAGTAATATTTTAGTGACTGCCATTATAATCTACCTAAAGCCTAATATAAAAGTAAAATTTCAAACTTAGCCGATTGACTGGCTGATATGAGACAAATTATAAAAATTATCTATAACAATAACTAAAATTGGAGTGTCTGTAATATTTCAAGAACAGCTTTTTACTAAATGCATATGTTACTAATAATTATTAGAGTTCCATGCAAAAAATAAAATTGATTAAATATGGCAATTTTGTATGAAAAAATTGTTAATATTAATCTTTTTTATGTTTGTATTTCTTATAAATATTTCTATTCTAAATGCTGTTGAAGACCCACGCGGATGAGGTCATGGGTTTCAGCTAGTTGTAATTATATAAATTGTTCATCTTCAAATAATGCTTAAGTTTAATAACTTACTGTGTACTATTGGATGCATCTGTTGTTGTGGGCGGCTGCACTGTAGATGCTTTTTTGTTTTGTTGCACCAAAGAGTTAAGAGCTATCTCAGCCAGACTTCTAATGGAATCATCATCTCTTGCACTAGTTATACATATTATTCGACCTCTGAAATAGATATGAACCATTGACCATTGATTGACAAACCATTGTTTAGTGCTTAAATAAAAATAGGTATTTTACAAAAGCTAAAGTTAACAAGAAAAACAAGTTTTTTCTTGTCAATAAAGCCAAAGATTTACATGAATTTAGATTTTTTTTTTGTTTGTTACAGCCCTGACTGCTTGCATGCCAACATAGGCAAATAATTTAATTAAAGCATATGCAGGTGCCACCAATTATATCCAGATTATATATTATCCAGCAAAAATAGGTTTTAGTGAATATTTTGATTAAAAGTATTAATAATAATATTTCAATATTCAACTTATTTAAAAAATAAATTTTTATTGCCCAATTGGCAATTGCAATAAATTTTTTATATAAGTTTGAATTGCCAATTTGAGGGCGGAAACTTAAGCCTCGTGTAAAAATAAGTTTGCTGGTTACCTTACTCTCCAAACCAGAACAAATCAATGACAAGCACTGACGCTATGATAGCATAAATATGTTCAGTTGGATCATTTACAGCATATTCCTTGTAAATGTATTGTTTCAATAAATAGAATAAACCAAATTGACAAATGCTGCACACCTATTTTGAAAAATTCTTTCAGCTGGTGGTCGAGCAGCTTGTACTGGTGATGGCTCAGAGAGAACTTCAATAGCAGCACACAAACCAGCCACATCGCCTCCTGCTCCTTGACGAACAGGACCAACCAAACATAGTCCATTCAAGATCTAGAGAAAATAAGCTATATTTTGTTGTTATTGTCTTTTATAGTACTACTATTACAGATATAGAAAACTAATTTCTTAGGAAGTGTGCATGTGAAAATAATCCCCACACTGGTATGAGTCTTACTGATTATTGGGACATCATTGTCTTGAAGTAATGCCAGTCCTGCTTGAATTACAGGACAATATAACAAAACAAGACCTTTTACAAGTAAGATGTGTTTGTAGTAGAACTTTAACACTTTAAGAATTCACTTTTTAACAAATGGCACTTGAACTTTTTACAATATTTTGGAAAACTGTAGAAAAGTACAAGTCTCATTTGTAAAATTGTTTATAGTTCTTTAAACAAATAGCATAAATTATGCAATAAAACACCTTTATGTTAAAAACTGTATTTAGTAAGGTTCGACCACACAGCTATGGTGTCGGCAGAGTAGAATAACTTCACCCATGTCTGCATGTGGGTATTGTAAAATGTGATTATGGGCCTGCCCAAGAGGTTGGCAGCAACACTTCCCCTTGAGAAAAGACAGTCTGTTAAAAGCGTACATTGCAACCAAAGTGTCCTCCCAGCATGGTGACCATGGGCAAAACCTCATATACTGGGAGAGGTATATATCCATCAGTATTCTGCAATAGGGCGATGTATGTATGTATATATGATGTACAAGGTTTTAAAGCAAAAGTGCCACTACTTGTATTTCAAAATGGACCGATAAATATTAACATTTTTATTGTTTTTTTTTAAATACAAACTGTCAAAACAATGACTTACATGAGTTAAATTTTGCTGAGTAGCAAGCCATGTATTCAATATATGGGCTGCAGAATCACTAACAACAAATCTAACCTGAAACAATTACAATGTGAATTTAGTTAGGTGAGTTGTTGAACTACTAAATTTTAATTTATTAGCTCAATTAAATGACTACTTAGCGATAATGAAATGAACTATAAAGAACAAAATAGAATAGGTGTTTGAAAATTTGAAGGGTTCTAATATTGTACACTGGGTCCCCGGTAATCCAACAAAAGTTGCAGAACAGTGTCAAACTATCAATTTTTTCACTATTTCACGCTGGTCTTATGTGAGAGAGTGGTAAGCTCCTCAGGTATGCTGGCTTATATGGCTACATACAATAATACACTACTACTACCACTTGGAAAGTTTGTCGGATTATAAAATATAGTTTTAGACACACTATAGTCTGGATTTTATCAACAAAATAATAATTTGTAATATGACAAATTACAGAACCTATGATAAGATTCTATATGTAACATATATTTTGAAGTATTGAATAAAGTATGTTGAATTTAGTGAATGCTAGGCCACATTGCTATCGCTTGCAGTCAAATTCAAACTAAGCTATCAGAATCAAAACAAAACGTATGCACAATAGTGGTGGCTCATATAAGTTAAAGCCCTTTCAATCACAAATGGACATGTTGGAATACAGTTACTCTCCCACAGGAAGTCAATAATTAATAGGGATAAAAAGAAGTCTATAAATGGAGACATTTGGGGGGTGGTGGGGCCTGGTGGGGAGTTTGGTGCCCAACTTCCCCACATATACACAACCATATCTATTCCACACAACACCAACTACCCCATTCCACCCATCCCCACGCAACCCTACTCATCCCCACTACGCCCCACTCACCCCCGAACTCTAGCAAATAAAAAATCAGACTATGTGTTAATGAATTATGGCCAATTTTACATTTTCACTTTTTACCCTCTCACACAGGAACGTCTTAAGTTAACGGGATAACAAGTACCCTAAATGTTGACCCGGGCTATGAGCTAATACTATAACAATATTTGGTAAAAATCTGTCCAGTAGATTTGCGTGAAAGCGTACAGAGAGACAAAAAAATTAAACCGTTGTTTTGTATACTATATATAATACATAAGTCATTGTTTTAAAAAAATATTTCATGTGCAGACTCAGCTGAGTTATTATATGTATAGATGTTGTCTTACAACCAAATAATAAAAATGCATACCAATTTTCCTTCAGGGAATAAATCCCAAACGATCCTGCAATACTCTACAGCGGCTTCAACGCTACAAGTCCACAATGACTTACATACCGGTGGCAATGGAACATAACCTGGACCACGACTTTTTGATACATCAAAGTCTATAGGGTTATCCGAAGATATACCAAAATATGGGGTATGATCAAGCACAAAAATTGTTTTATGATTAGTAGGAAACATTTTAATTGTTTACAAAACTTATAGTCATATTTTAAAACACCCCAAATACTACGGAAATTAGAAAAGCAAAATGTTTGTTTTCATTTTTTGACAAATGATACCACTGTATCAATATGTCATTTATTGACAGCTCTTTTCGGCAACTCTAAAGAATAGAGATTTATATGATCAATGTGCAACTCTACTATCTATGATACGCAAGATATTTTTACGCCAAAAGACTTCTAATACTAGCTCTTCTGATGAAAAGAAACGACCGTTGCCTAAAATAATTTCTCATACTTAGGTGAGAGTTCAAGATGTTGCTGCCGCCTGCTGCGCATTATTTCCATCACGCTGAGTGATTCTCGGCGGTCTTTAAATTTTGACCTTACGTGTCCAGTGTGCATTGCATCATAACTACATCCTAATAAAAGTGAGCTGGGCACGACTACGAGCGTAGTCAGGTTATAGATTCGAGGGAGAGGGGGTTAAAAAATTAAAGCGATCAAAATTACTTAAAATGAAGCCTGTAGATATTCATAAAAAAATAAGCTTTTAAAAATATATAGATAAAGAAAAAAAACTTGAGAGGTGTCAAGGGACACCCGGATGGTACGAAGTTCCTTTCGATTAATTAGTGAAGGAATTTATTATTATTTTTTATTATTTATTATTTACAAAAAACCTGTAT
>DVZN01001407.1:0-10254 GCA_018237365.1 Caria ino melicerta
AAAGTTGCCCGACCTGGGAATTGAACCGGGACCTAAGCGGCTAGCGGTCTTAACAGGCGACAGCCGTACCGTTACACTACAGAGGCGATATGACCACACCACAGAGGTGACTATATTTATTTAGTCTATAAGATAACTATAGACTAAATAAATACAGTCACGCCCATATCCCCCATCCCCGTATACCGCATGTATACACTTAATGCAGCCACAATAGGTGACGACATTAGGTTTCATGATGTAACAGATTTGCATTTCATTAAATAAATTTTAAATTGCTTCACCTATCGATTCCAGAAACCAATCCACTCTTAAGCTCAATAAACTGTATTTAATGTCACCAATGTTATCAAAATCGGTTCGTTTGTGTATTATATAAAAAAAATGTTGATAAAAGTTTTTTGCTGCAAGTTTTTTCAGATTGTTTTTGGTTTAAGTTTTATTTTAACTTGTTTTAAATTGAGTTTGTAGTGTAGACAAATTTTATTTAAATTTAAACAATTTGATGGTAAGAAATACACTTGTAATCCGCCTGTTCATTTGCATTCCAATAAAAAAAGAGGGTGTTCCAAAAGAAGACTAAAATATTTTGGCCTTCTTACATCTTATCTCCGCCTTTAGAAATTAACACACTAACTACATTTACAATGTCGATTTTGTAGATACTTGAATTTAAGCACACACTAACACATTTTTTTTCCATTGTGTTTAATTTGGAGGTTAAGCTATTATCACCTTACCCTTCAAATAAGAGCTTCAATAACCAGCTTTACATCCACCTGTTATTGACAATGCATCACTAACATCTGCAGTGTTTACAGAAGTTACTATCACAATATCCATGTTTGTTTGACGCTCAGAAAAACTTGCTTATATTATGACATTGGTAAAAAGAAAAAGTATTGTTAAACCAATTTACCATGTTTTTGTAGAAACAGAGTATGTGCTGTTGCGTACACAGTCAGGAAACATTTCAGTCAGTCCCCATAATCTTTCTGATAGAGTCTCATCAGGCTCCTGTAATAAAAATATTAATTATTTATTACAAGTTTTCAGAAGAATGCAGACATGTAGAAGAAAAAATTGATTCTCCAGCTGAAAATTACAATTTTAAATAACTATATGACATAATGTTGCTGGCAGCGTATAGAGCTCTTATTAGGCTTATATAATAATTTATATCATTTGTTTAACCATGTGTTCACTACAAACTAGCCAATTTCTATTGCGATCCATTAAACCAATTTTTTTTTGATATGATAAATACAATCAGAACCAAAAAAAGATGGTAAAATTAAATGTCAATATGCCCAAAAACTAATTTATAATATGTGAAAATTGGCAAAAATATTGAATGTAAGGAAAGACAAGACAGTGTTGTATTATAGTAAAGTGCAGTCTATGCATTGCACAATATAAATCAGCACTGTATCATGTATGACTCAGTATTAAACTTGCTTTCATAATATCCACTGTCTTATGTATTTCGCTCCTGATATATAATTGGCGACGAGGATGGGATTGCTTTTGTACGCGACCTTGTTCTTGGTTAGTACTTAGTCCATGTAGAAGTCGAAAATGGTTCTAATAATAATTTTAATAACTTTTTTTTAACTGCTTCTTTAAGTTTCAATAAAAAACGAAACATGTCTTAGACAAAGGAATACAATTTTTGCCCCATTCTTTATCCACTTAGAGTTAAATTTCAGAAAATCCTGCCTTATCGGCTGGCTACGTCATATAAAGAAAACACCCTCTGAGTTTCAATGATCAACGGTTAGGCTGTTTGTTGATCTGACAGTCATTCAAATAAAGCCTTTTATATGTATATAAGATTATAGATTATTTTGATTAGATCTATCACCACAATAGTAAGCAATGATGTGAGTATTGTAGTGAACTCATGATTACTAATAAATAATAATGTTATTGTGAAATGTAAGTGGTTTTAGCCAATCACAGATCTGGAAAACCAAATAAAACTTCACTTTTAATAGTTTCTACAATCAAACATCACATTTATTTTTTATCATAACCATTCACATATCTTAAGCTTATTCTATTGTAAACATAATATATAATTAAAGATACAGGTTTTTATTGAAAAATAATATGTATGTATGTAATACAACAAAAATGAAATATGATTACCTGCATCTTGAAGCAAATTAATACATACAAAAGCCATATTTGCACAAATACAATTTAATAAAAAGATAAAAATAGTGCAATCAAAGGAGAAATTCCAGAATTATATGGAGCCTCAGCCAGGTCTATGTACACTATACTAAAAAATCGATAAAAACATGTTAAACACATTACAAGTAGGTATTCATTTTCTTAAAATTTGCCTCATTGTTTGGCTCAAAGCACACATTAGTTAATATAATTGCATAGTAAGATCAAAACAAAAATTACAGTACATCATCAGCTAGTCACAAGATTCAAATTTAAATAACAATGATATGTTAATTATAACAGTTTCGTAACGAAATAGCAAAAAAATGTTGCCATAAATTATTTTTGAGCCACGAAAGTACACTTCAAATAAAAATATGATTATTTTTTCCGGTATTGTCCTGACCTGGCTGAAAATGGAAATCTCCTTCATAATAACTGTTAAAGCTGTCTGATAAAAATATAATATTGTATATTTTCTATAAAAATAATGTTATGTTAGGTTTGGCTATCTTTTTATTAAATTATATTAATAAATAATAATAAAAATATAGAAAATTAAAAATGCAGCTATTTATTAATGTGCTAACAAAAATATAATGATTTACATCAATTTTCCACATTTTCATGCCACATGTAAACTGATAACAGTTTCCAAGACTATAAAAAATATTTATCTTTCCTAATGTTACCCAAAATCACAGTGTGTTGTAGACGATCTGCTGTGTGCTAACTGTATAAAAATAGCTTTAAACTTATATTTATTGTTTTAAATGTCATTCAATAAATTGATTAAGAAAAACAAAATAATTTATTCTTTTCAATAGTGCAAATGTTTTATTGTTGCAGTTTTAATTACTTGAGCAATAAAGTAATTAAATTGAGTTGTGTGTAAATTAACTTTCATTTTATAAAATAATGCACTACAAAAATATCCAACAATGTAATCAATTTTTTACTATATAATCCAGTGCTACAAAATTACAAGACATCAATAAAGGAGATATAAAGTACTTGTACCTTAAGACAATATCAATTTGATTATAAAATAACATTTTTTTAATATCACTTCATTCAGAAAGTTTTCAACGAAAAAAATGTGAAATTTTTAGTTTGCGTAGATGTGAAAACTTAATATTAAAGCAATTTTTAGTAATTACAATAATACCTTTCTATAAAAAAAAACATTTTCAACAAAAAATGATTTATTACATTGCAGATATGTTTTATGCAGTTACATAAAAGTTAAATAAGAAAAAAAAGGAGTAATCAGTTATGTCACTATAAACATATCTACCTAACAATGTAAGACCATATTTTTAATGTGATCAGCTATTCTAAAAGAAATTGTTCAATATCAAGACAATTTATTCTTATAAATCACGTTAGACTGTGTAGCTAACAACTAGTAAAAAGAAGACCAACAGAGGAAATAGCAGAATGCTACCTGAAAGTATTCCTCAAGCTGCACTTCGACTTGGAGATTTATGCGGCAGCGTGGAAAACGCCAGTCAGGGACTGGTCCAATCACTTGGCCAGTCTTTCTATCCACCATCATCACCCGATGGGCCAAAGGATGTTGTTTCCTCATAGGCCGAGGCTGCGGTTTTCTTACAGGCCGAGGTTGCGGTTTTCTTACAGGCCGAGCATATGGCACCTCCCACTGGTGGTGTATGTCGTATTTTGTGAGATGTTTGTCATCTCAACAAATAGGCTTATAAAATGTAAGTATAGTGTGACAAATTTTGTCCTATTTTTTCCCTCCAAAATTAATTCAGGTAAGAAACAAAACAGTGCAAAACAAAACTATTTATAATTTGTTTAAACTTTATCTCTATACTTGCTCAACATTATAATGGACTGTAAAATCTGGCTAGAGGTACTTAGCAGCCTCATAATAACTTTTGTTTTGGTTAAGGTTCATGGTAATTAAGTTTTTTTGGTAGTGGTGTTATTGATATAAATATTTGTATTTTATAACAAAAATTATGTTTTATATAATGAAGATTTGTCAGCTGTTCCCTACATTCTGTTTATTAAATCTACAGAATCAATATCTTTTGTAAAACATGTATAAATAAAACAATTAAAATTGATTACTTTAATAAAATATTCTACCACAACCAAGCCAATGTTTATATTTTAAGATTATATACAACTCGAACATGAATTAGTTATTAGATTTTAAAAAAAAACTCTTCTTCAGGACCTAAAAATCTTTAATCAAAGCTATTTTTAAGACTAAAGAACTAAAAAAACGAGTATTTTAAGAATAAATCATTGAAAGATTGAAGAAGACAGCTGGCCAAACCAAGGTGCTAGATTATCAATCCCTGACTAAAAGGTTTAGATGAACTAACTAAAAACTAGTAAAACAATAAAATAATTGTCATATTCTGAATTTATATAAGGTATAGGGCCTGAATATATCGTAGTACTCCTCCCATACTTACTATAAATCTAAGATTGAAATTATAAAAAGTGATTTACAAAACAGCTAATTTACTATGTGAAGTATTTTCTTTCTTTTAAATTAACAATATTGGTTTAAGAATTATTTCAAGGAGATTGATTAAAAATTATCAGTACAAATACTTCAGTATATTTACTAATATATACTAATATAAAAATGACATTTAAGTAACTTTCTCAGTTAATTTTATAGTAAAAGAATATAATATTTTATTGTTTTTAAATCTTTTTCTGAAGGTTTATTTAAACTATAAAATCTTTGCTTTTATAATATAAATTTCAAAATTATCTTGATTGTTATTTAAATAAAAATAATTCAGTCACCCTAATATAAATTTTAGCTTAAAATTATAAACATAAGTAATGAAAAACAATGATGTTATGTTTAAAAATATGTAAAATTAAGTAAATATAAACCATAAAATCAATTATACATAAGTGTTCTATCTAGTTATGACTAGATAGAACACTTATGTATGAATTGGTATGCCAATTCTGATATAAGTATAGATTTAAGTCCAAATTTAAATAAATCTTGGTATATAGATTGTAAAATAAATAATTGCAAAAAGTGAGATTACAATATCACTTGTACAAACAATAACTAATGGAGGATGTACATAGAGTGGTAGAGGTTTTAAATTACAAATAACTAGCCAAAATTATTTATGTCAAAAATATGTAATTTTTTAAACAGGTAACACATCTATAGCTTTTTATAATATATCATAGGTCACCATATATTATTTTAAATTATCATTGACTAGACTGGGCTAATCATATCTTAGTATGTAATATACAACACCCATTTCCTGATATATGAAATTATAAAACTAATTTGATTTTGTCTCTTCTGCTAATTTACACCTTCAACCATGTTCTCACTTAAGATACTGCCTAATTCATAAAGAAGATTTCAATTTCCTTCCAATCCGAGAAAAATAAACATATTTTTATTTGAAGTATACTTTGTGGCTTAACGATAATTTATGGCAATATTTTTAAATTCTATTTTGTTACAAAACTATTACTATTACCATAATATTGTTATTTCTATTATTTAAATCCAATCAACTTTTTATAATATCTGAACTAGAAAACCTAACAAACTTTAACTTTTAAATGATAACATTGTTTTATTTTACTATGCATTTTTTTATAACATTAGAAGGCAAACAAGCAGACGGATTTTGTGATGGTAAGAAATTCATGCTGCCTATAGATACCAATGGTGGTAATGGTGCGTTGCCAACCTGAGGCAGGATGTTAGGCTTCGTGCAAAAGTAATTTTTCAAATTTTTGTTTGAAGCTAAAAAATGAGGCAAATTAAGAAAATAAATACTTGTAACATGTTTATCCCTATATATTGTTCTTTTTATATATATCTTTAGTACAGTGCATAGTATGCATATTTGATTAGTTATCAGAAGGAAAAAACATCATACAAAATAACAAATAAATTAAAATAAAAGATTTGTATACAAACATTTAATTTTAAATAATTATTATTTAATGTATGAAAATTAACTTTTTATCGATTTGCCGCAATTATATATTGTTAGTAGTTATGTTCATAGTTTTCTTTTCAGTTTAGCCAATCAGAGACAAGCTGTCATCTCACTTGACGTTAAGCGTGAGACAGAACAACTGTCATCGTCTTAGTGGCTCTTGTCATACTTTTTTCGGGACACGTTTTACGTTCACTTTGCTCGGGACTCGAACGGTGGTAGACGTGTCACTACTTACGTATTCCGCAGGGCTTGGTATTGTTACTTTTTATTGGTATCATGGTTGGATTAATATTTACGACCTCGATTCTTAAAAATATTATATTAATATTTATGTATAATTAACATTGTCTTACATAATCATATTTCGCAATTGCATTTTGTAAGGAAATCGAACCATAAAGTAACCAATCTATGTACATCACCCTCAAACAATACTATAAAAAAAATTTGAATATTAAAAAATTATGTACACTAGTAGTAAATGTTGAAAACTTTAATATGATATTCTTTAATGGAGTCCCATAATGTGAGCTCTACAAATTTCTGGAGGTCCATCCATGATTATGTTTAAAACAAAGGAAAATGTGAACATGACAAAAGACTGTAGAACTAAGTTGTTATACCTACCTAATTCTCATTGACAGGTGTCAGGAGTGAATTGAAATCTTTCAGATTTCCTATTCTATAAAATAACAATATTGACTCAAATCAAATTGTAGTTTGACCTGGGCCAATATTGATTGATTGATTGGCCAGGAGATATTATAATATTTAGTTTAATGTGGATAATACTGGTGATGTTGGCTACTAGTGTGCGCGAACCTTAAATATAGACACAATCACAGATGGATATGAATAAAGCATTTTTATAGCTCGATTATGTAATTATCGCAAAGAATGATATTAAGGTATACAATAAAGATTAAAAACAAATAAATAAATAGGTACTTACATCGTCATATTCTTTCAGACCAATGTATGGTGGAACGCTGGCAGTAGGTGATGTTCCAAGCTGAAAAAAAACAATCTCAATATTTTATATTCCAAAAACTGTAACATTAATTTGTAAGGGGTCAGCATACCACAGGAGTTACAAAATGGTCTTCAGGTCTTCGTTCAGGAGTATCATCTTTGCTCGCAGTCAAAGATTCCATTCCGCTATCGTTTTGGTCGTTGTCATCGGGTAATTCCATAAACATGTTATGCATGTGTTATTAACCTAGATAACTTGCAACTACCTAGTTAAGGACTGTTTCTTATCAGACAGTAATAGGCTGAACCTTCCTATTTTTATAAATTTTTAACCCAATTCACTGCACCACTCAATTCGCACACTGACAGATGTCATAGATAATAGATTTTAGCACACTACAGATAACAGAACACAGATAACAAACAGATATAACACAGAATAATAGTACGCCAAACGCGAACTGAGGTAAACAAGCTGTCGCTAATAAATCAGGAGACGGGAAATCAACAGAATATTAAGACGCCATATATATTTTGTAAAAACAATTAAAACTTTATAAATGCTAAACACCTTGGTGTTATGATAATTTATCAAATTATTAATTAAGTTTCTACTAAAAAACAACAATAATAATTATTTTTATTTGACACGACTATAAAATGGAAGCCATTCTCAAAAGGATAGGATAAATGCTTATCGAACAAATTTTGAAGACATTAATACAAAAAATGCTATATTTAAGTACTTATTTAATTATTTTAACTTGTGGACTTTAAAAATCTAAGAAAATCTGAATCAACCACTTTTAACATGATCATACCGTATCCCGCAGAATATATATACTTTCCGCCAAGAGGCCTCATATAGTGGTGGATTTTAACTGATGGTTCGCAGACCACTAGTGTCATCATCAAGTCATCCAAAAAATATTAGAGTAACAAAGTGAGAACACAATTACTGAATACGTAGCACAAGTGAGAAATTAATGCAAATTATACTTAGACAAATTGTGACTTGAGCTGATTGTAAGCGTATTTTACACATACGAACTTAAACAACCCTTGTTTTTAGTGTAGTTATTATATTACTTATATTGTCTACAAACTGTACTGGCCCCAGCAAGACATAATTTTAGTGAAATGTTCGCTCATCATAAAAACGTTAAAAATTACGTCATTAGAAACGAATTATTGCGTAGAGCTACAGAGCTCTCTATGTGTGAGTCCGAATTAAGCCGAACTAATTTATGAATTTTATAATAATAGATAAAATTTTAAGCTTAATATTTAAGAATACATTGAATTTGATAAAAATAAATACCTAAGAATAAAATAATTCCATCGATTAAAGAATTGACCATGTCAAAGGTATTAAAACAGTCGTGCCTTTGTAGGCACATACAATTTTACGAGAGCCAAGTAAAATTTGGCCAACTATTATTATCTTTTAAATATTGAAAGGTACCAGAGAATTGTAACTAAATCTTCGAGAATATCTGCTGTGGTTTGGTAGGGAGGATGAGTGGCTGCATTAGCTGACGGTCTTTTCATCGAAATACAGCCAGTTGACAATTGTAGGTACTTATTTATAGATGCGTAGGTGCTACCATCAGGTAAATAATTAGCTAAGAGGGATCGTTGAAAGTATAATTTATTTCAATTTTGTAGTCATTTTTTCTTCTTGGAGGTATTGGGAAAGCTACAATTTAGCAAGTTTTTAGTAAAGAGTAAATGATTGTATACTTTTTTCAGCGTGCGTAGAAAACTACTGCCGCTCATCTGCCCCACCGCACCACAGCGGACGTTCACAAAGTCTTATTAAGCTTCTCACTGATTATCACTTAAAAGAAACTTGGCCCTTTGAATGTCTCTAACTCCCGTGTTATGCCCGTCTTACAACGTTAACAAGCTAAAATCTGGGCTCAACGATTTTTTCTCAACTTTGACATTAGCAGAATCCCCGTAATTTCGATTGAGTCTAAAAAAAAGAATTAAATTGATTACCAATTTAAATTGTTTTGTATTGAGCTCAATGTAATAGAAAAATACAGCTCCGCCTCCGCAGCAAAATACAGATGTTTGCTTTGTGGTCATATAGTACACAGCAGAATTTCGCGAGTGTCTGAACCATTGACGTCTAAGATACCTGCCTATAAAAACTTGTTCTTACTAACACAGGTGGGAGTTGGGACTAGTGGCGTAATAAAACTATAGATCTTGGGGTGGGATAATAAGTACATAGTGTATTTATACGCATAGGTACTAGTGTACGTTTGCTATAATCATTAGCTAGGTTTAATATTCTAATCTTAGTGCTATTCCTCTAGTTGTTATTTTAATGCTATAATTACCTGACAGTCTTCTGGAGAGCTACAAATACAAGGGGTTTCTATAGGCATATTTAATTAGTAAGTTATTTATATAAATCATCAATAAATATTTACAAAATCAAATCAACAATGACAATGGAGAAATTGACAATAAATTAAAAAATATTTTTTAATGAAAAAAGAACAAAAAGTTGAAATATCTAATACTAGCAAATCGAACTATGGCATCGTCCGCGCGAAAAGGCTTTTCAATCAAATTTAACACTTCGTTACTGTACATATATCATTGTTTTGCGTTTTGCGATCAGTTTTGTCTCAGAATAATCGTTATCTTAAATTTATTTTTCCCCAACCGACATCTTCATCTATTATTATCGTTATATTTAATCAATTTACATAAAGCCTTATCAAATTGTTTACTTAAACTGAATAAAAATTTGTCGAGTACTTGTTGACCATTTGAATAACCCGCCACTATAATACATCTATATTATTCATATCGGTGTCTGTCTATGTCCGTTACATAAAGTTAAGGATAGAGAGGAAGGAATGATCTAAGCACACAGTCAAATTTAATCCATCATGACTCCATATTGTCATAATGGATTAAATTTGACTGTGCAATATGGCGTTAGGCTATATAGCCTTTCCATTAATGGAAAAAAATATTTAAAAAATAAGTCTCTACTTTCTGGACATTATAGATGTCAAATGCACGGCGCAAAATCCTCTAAGGTCCATCACTAGCCGTAAGAAATATACGAGCAAAGTACCACATGACAATTCTGGCG
>DVZN01001408.1:0-10252 GCA_018237365.1 Caria ino melicerta
GTATGTTGTAGGTATTATATATTTATCGCGAGAACCGAATTCCACGCGAGCGAAGCCGTGGACGGAAAGCTAGTAAAATTATAAAGTCATTGGAAAAATCCTATTTTCCAAAGTTTTTTATTTGATAATTACTATCAAAATAAGATAACCCTGAAGACGCTGTAAAGTAAAAATAAACTTGCCGAAATTAGGCTATCGATTCATTTAAGTTTTATTACGTTTGCTATCTCAGAATTCCGTTACTTGACATGTTTTAGAGAGATTGCATTATGCTTTAAATATAAGTAAGGATGAGTGAGATTTTTTTTGTATTTGTATTATCCTCATTTATTGTTAACTAGCTGAAACCCGCGACTTCCTCTACGTGGGTATTAAAACATTTTATGATTTTATTTCTCTACGGAAATCTTTTACAAAAATAAAAAGTAGCTTAAGTTACCCGCTATAACATCATCTGTCTGCTAGTGAAAGTCAAGTTAAAATCATTCCAGCCATTCCAATCTCTGAAATAGAGAGATAGATAGACAAAATCGTAATCGTAAAAATTATATTTTAGTTATGTGTATAAATGAATTACAGCTATTAAGTCAGCCTCCGCAGCTGTATTAGACTTTTTGAGCAAAACAGAGAAATCTACCGGGAGAAGGGGAAACATCCTCAAATCCTCATCATCTTCCTCATTACGAAAAAAATGATAAGCAGTATCAAATGCACATGCACACGCACACACACACTTGTTTTTTTTTCTCACATAATAAAAGTAATCTAATCCTACGTGAGTAATAAAATAACCTAGGCCAGAGTTATGTTTAATTAGTTTTACAATAAATTATTGTACAATAAGCAAATTATTATTACAATACAGATAGGGCTGCCACCATCTTTTGATAACATAGTAATATTTCTTAAGCTGCAAAATATTCACATACAATGATGTTAGGAAGTTTTAAGCATTTTTTTCTGATACTAGTTTAGGGGAATGACACCGCGTAGGGTTAGAAAAGGGAAGATCTTCCCAGTCAAACAAGATGTGCTGCCTGGGGACCGAAGTCCAACTGAGAAACGATAAATGTTGTCTGAAACTGAAAAGCGTTGAAATACCTGCAATATCGCATTTGATACTGCTTACCGCCGGTGCTTGATGAAACTGTATTATGTTTTGTTTAGTAATTAAACACTCACAACACTTGATACTGTTCCACGTTAATATTATAATAATTTATTATATTTTGCCAAAAGGTTTCGTTTTCATTCAAACATCCACGAGGCTTATGTTTAACAATTATTATATTGACCATTTATTTATTTATTTATTTAAATTCTTTATTGTACACAAAACATTATAATTAAGTGTTTACAAACTTTAGTTACTAGCCACTACAACAATATCTGTCAATTACAAGATGATGATGAAGGATGTCTTATATATATATAATTGGGAACTCGGAAACTGCTCGAACGATTTTCTTGAAATTCAGTATGAGGGTTTCGGGGACGATAAATCGATCTAGATACGTTTAATTTTTGGAAAACCTACAGAAAAAAAATACCGATCAAAGTTCGTTCACCCAGGTACTTGTAATAATAAAGTGAAACAGTATCTAGTGTTGTGAGTGTTTAATTACCAAACAAAAAATAATACAATATTGCGATTTAGTATTTGCTTAAACTTGTGTGTCTTGCGTCAATGTTGCAGCGTCGAGTATTGCTTGGTCGCTACTCTAGTAATTTGATTGACCTTTACCAATTCCTGTATCTATTTGGCTTATGTCTTCTATAAACCACGCGACGTATTCGACATGGTTTTGTATAATATATCAAATATAATGAATCGCCTCGGTGATCGAGTGGTGTCGGTGTCCTACTATGACGTGAAAGGTCCCAGGTTCAATTCTTGGGTCGGGCAACTTGTTCTGAGAATCTTTTTTTCAGTTTTCACATCGTCACATCATGGGACCTAATATCGTCGGCTAATCGTAGGTGCATACTAGTATATACCTCTGCCTACCCTTTCGAGATATATGGGCGTGACGATAGATATATATAAATATAATGTGTACTATTAAAATGTATGTAAATAAAAACATCTTAGTAGATAGAGATAAGCTCGCCTTTTGTGCATTTTGTTTTTGCTATATTTTGTTTTCGCTATATATTTTTTTGTTACCTTTTGTGCAAAATAAAATATTTAAAAAAAGAACGTAATATAAATGAAAAAATATTTGTACAACCCTTTGTTTTCACGGTCACACCATCTCTAACGCCATTAAAACAATACATATGACGTACATATGTGCAATTTATTTTTATATTTACTTGAATTAAAATACCAGCACCGTCCGTCGGCGACATTGTGGGAGGTCATTTCATAATATTCTACTTACAAATTATATAAAGATAATAGGCACTAAAACTGGTAAAATACTGACTTCAAGATGACTTTCATTCTTCAAATTTCAATGGGACCAAATTGGGCCTCAGGTTGGCAACGCACCTTTGGTGACTTTAGGCGGCGTGAATTTCTTACCACCAGGGAAACCGTTAGCTTGTTCACCTTCTAATCAGTGGCGTAGCTAGGTGGACAAAGGCCCCGGTGCATAGACAAATAATCGGGCCCTCTTCTCTTTTAAAAGCTTAGCAAATAGAGGGCCTCTTGAGCTTCGGGGCCCTGGTGCACTGCACCGCCTAGCTCTACGATAGCTACACCCCTGCTTCAAATATTATAAAAAAATGGAAAAATCTTCTTAACTGTTTTACCACCACCACCAGGTATCACGTAGTTTGAGGTCACGGTGTTGACGACAGTAAGCCTAGGATCGTTGCTACAACAATAACAATGAACGCAAGACGTGACTATCAAGTGAAATTCTAAATCGCGATATTGCAATTATTGAGATCATTTGCATAAATACAACTTCTAACGTATCTCAAAAGGACTTCAACCCCAGATAGCACACCGTGCCAGGCTGGATAGATCTTCCCTTTGCCCTGGATAGCGTCCTCGCCCCTTATACTCGTCTTTTACGAACTGCCTGGCTGGAAGGTAATTGGTATATTGAACAAATGAACCCGAACCAGTGGCGTAGCTGCCGAAGGGTTGCGTGAGTCTCCAGGCCTTCGGAGCTCAGGGGTGCCTTTACCTTAAGCTTCACTACATAGTATAAAATAAAGTCGCTTCGCGTCTGTCCGTCCCTATGTATGCTTAGATCTTTAAAACTACACACTGATTTTGATGCGTTTTTTTCAATAGGAAGGTTTGCATGTATGATACATGTATAATATAATAGACAAAGAGCCTACTACTGATAAGTTAAACTCACTGATTCCTCTTCTAATTTCTTATTTTAAATGCCCATAGTTATAGGTTCAAGCAACATGGAAAGTGGGAGTAAGACCAATTCTTCCACTATGCACAGGGGCCTTTGTCCACCTAGCTACACAGGTGGCCAGGGCACAGGGTTTTTGACTTAGGATTCAATTGAAATTCTGATGTATAACCATTTTGTTTGTAAACTATCGCAACTCCACATAGATATTTGCAAATCATATATTTCGAAACTATAAAAGGCAATAGATATCAGATAAGTCAATCATATTTCAGATAGTGTCGTTATGTGATAGGTGCGAATAACTAAAATTATCTTTTGAACAAATGTTACTGTTTCATAATTTTAAGTAACTTTTTATAGCCTAACTTAATTCTAGATAGCAAGGAATTGCACTGCACGGAAATATCTAAGAAATTTCTTAATGATCTTCATTAAGAAATTTTTAAAACACTAGATAAGTTATACGTACTTTATTTTGACAAGAAAAACAGAAAGCAATTGCTTCTAATTTGTCAGTTCACCTTTTTACCTGTCAAAACATTTCAACAATTTGTATTAAAATACTTTCCTGTGTGTACAAAGGCACAAAGCTTGAAATAATTAGCCTATGCTCTTTTATCGCCTCTGTGGTCGAGTGGTGTCGGTGTCCGACTTTGACACGAGATGTTCTGGGTTCAATTCCTGGGTCGGGCAAATTTTCTTCAGTTTTTCTTTAAAACATAACATTGCCTGGGATTGGATATGTGCCCGATTAGCGACGGACTTGCCACCCATCACATTAAGGGACCTAATATTTTCGGCTAATCGTGGGTGCATACTAGTATGTAGATGTACCTCTGCCTACTCTTTCCAGGGCAAATGGACGTGACGATATTTTTATGCTCTTTTATAATCTGTCTCGCAGGTAGGCTAGTAATCTGTTCTTTAAAAGAGCCCGGCCCAACATTTTCTTGCCATGGGTACGATGACCAAAATAATCCATTATTCAGAGCGGGTTTCTCAAAGTGGGGTAAAATTTAACTAATGGCGAATTACTAATTAAGATTGAAATCAAGGAATTTTTATTCCAAAATTGGCTCCATTTATAAAAAAAACTAGCCTACCTATCCCATTTGCGAATGCCATACGTTAATGTGATGGGCAGGTGGGTGTTTATACTGCTTTTTTGTATAACTTTTAATAAAATTTGAATCAATAGTTAGTATATTTTTAAAGGGGTACGCCATTGTCTTGAAAGCCTAATAGGGGTACGCGTAACAATAAATTTCAGAAACCCTGATTTAAAGTTACTGTTTAACCACGACAGTTTGCTATACCGTAAGATAAAAAATTAGCGCTAAATTTACGTTTAGCTATAAATAATTGTTTTCCTTGTGTACTCCTTTAGTGAGGCACCGTAAAGCGTAAAAAATGTAAAATCTCGGAATGCAGGCCTGTCAATGAATCTTCTTAAACTGTTGGAGTGTATTGTTAAAAAATCAATATTTTTAATAACAATTAATAATTAGCCTTTATTTAATTCAATAACGAATAAAAAAGATAATCAAAATCTGACACCAAATAAGCTCGGCCACAGACGAATTTTGCATGAAATAGAATAATTAGATGTTGGAGTATTTTACCCTATTTTGCCAAAGTAATTGTAGATTGTTATGCAGGATTAAACCTCCATACGCTTACGATAGACACCTAAGCTTTATATCATGAACACACATTATTAAATGTAATCCTAAATCCCATACGCACAATCAGCGAGTTTTGTTTGAAAAGTTAATGTCATAAAAAGACTCTCTAAAGCCTCTGTACTTTAGATGAAGCTGTCCAGGCGAATTTCGTCTTGCCCATATCGTAACTTATTATAAGATAAAAACTATCCTATCATATCGCTAATTTTATAATATAAATATGGGAAGGCAAACAAGCAGACGGATACCATGATGGTTAGAAATTCACGCCGTCTTTGTATACCATAGCTGGTAATGGTGCGTTGCCAACTAGATGCGCGCTTGCACGCGGAACGTGACAATGAGTTTTATGCACGGGCGACAGGCGTTTTTACAAATCGTTATCATGTCAGAAATCGATTTCATAAAATTGTATGGGACAAAATGGTGGAGTTCTGAGGTAGCAAACACGAAAAAATCAACTGTAAAGAGGATTTCCTTTAGTTAATTCGGTTGAAAAACAGGCTATGTACGCTCCTTTCCTAGGCTTTTCAAACATTATCTGAACGCGGTGTAATTTTACAACTATTAGTTGCAATTTTCTGTCACTTAAATACTCATAATAAACACAATCACTACATATTATTTAAAAAAATTCCCGCTATGTCTGTCTGTTCGCGCAAAATAAATGGACAAGCGAAATTTTCATGCGATTTTCCATTAAGAAGAGTAAACTTCCCATAAACATATGAGGGATTTGATTGTTTGTGGGAAATTTGATTGCTTTATAATTTTACTACTTAAAATTTATAGTTAAGTTGTTTAACATTAAATAAATAAAAATAACTTTTCTAACACTAATATGACCTTCTACAATAAAAGACACAATTTAATTTTAATAACAAAACCTTTATAGTCTACAAATAAAAACTAAAGAGACGACTAATTAAACAACATGATCGAACAAATGCATATTCATGTAACAGATTAGCAACAAAATTAATTTTTATTCCGTATATAACTTGTTTATTACTACAGCCAAACGCTATGAAGGAAATAATATTTTGGCATTCAATTATGGTACTAAACAGGCAACTTCGCACGCTATGATCGTAAAATAGTTTATTTTTTTGCGCAAAACCCTAAATATTTTTTTTTAATAAAAAGAGCCTAAGTTGTTCTTGTAACTTCAGGATAAACCAATGAAATTCTCCTCAAAATTCGTCTGGCCGTTTCGGAAATTAATTACATACAAACAGACAACTAAAACTAACAGAATAAACTCCAAAAAAGCCAACTCAAGGTCAAGCAAATCTAACAATCTTGCGAAAATCTGTCTAACTGCTTCAGAAATTAATTGACAAACAGACAGACACGAACAATTAAAAAAGTATAAACTGCAAAAACCGACTGCAAGGCCACGCACATCACTATCTTCGAAATCCTTTCAAAATCTATTCATTCGCTTGCGAAATTAATTAACAAATAGACAGACACATGAACAAACAAAAATCGAAGTAAACTGCAAAAATCGCCTTTGTGGTCGAGTGGTTTCGGTGTCCGACTTTGACGCGAGGTTTGATTCCCGGGCAAGACAACTAGATTTGTTCCCGAGTGGCGACGGAATTGCCACCCCTCACATCATGGGATCTATTATCGTTGGCTAATCGTAGGTGCATACTAGTATGTATTTCTGCCTGTCCTTTCAAAGACATATGGGCGTGACAATATTTTTTTAAATGCTAATGCACATATAAGGACCACCACCACCACTTATAAGGACGACGTAATCGCTACATTGTAAGTACAGTAGAAGATCCGAGATTAAAAAATATACCTTCATCTGTTCATAGAATGAAATAAGATTTCCATGTAACTAATTTCTGGGATTGGGTTGCGTGGGGTAGGGTGGGGTGGCATTTCTTTTCATGCGAAAGTATTATAAAATCAGAAATTTTACTTCTTTCGTGCAATAATCATAAATATGTACTAGAAAATAAAATTAGTCACTTTTAAATGTCAATTTACAGGCAGGTAACGTATCTATAGCTTTTTTATAATATATCATAGCAAACATGCGTATGTATTTACGTACATATATACGCTTGAAAAACATAAACCTCTTGACACATTCGGGTAATAAAATACCCAAAACTTATTTACAGAATTCAGCTCATATGTTTTCTGAAAAAATAAATAGTATATATTTTATATTTGTTTCAGACTCATTTAATTAAAAAAGTCACTAAAATTCATGACTGTTTCTGGCAACATCTGCATAAACTAACATTGATGGAACTGTAGTTATCGTAGGACCGTGTGGTGGAGTGCACCAGGGCCCCGCAGCTCAAGGGGCTCTCTTACCTAAACTTTGAAACGGAAGGATAGCCTACAAGTAAAGATAAGCTGAACTCATTGTATTCTATTCTTATCCCTATACATATTTTGAAGGCCAATATTATTGATGGATAAGTTTGGAGTAAGAATTTGGAAAGAGAATAATAAGTTGTAGGATAAGTTTGGAGTAAGTATTTGGAAAGAGAATGTGAGAGCGCGATTCTATCCTTATGCGCTGGGGCCCTTATCCACCTAGCTACGCCTCTGAATAGAACACACAGTTTATCGCTATGGCGAGGCCAACAAAAATCGTGACCACTCTCTGTGGGAGTGTAATTTGCCCGATACCTAAAAAGTGATATTGGGCAAAATACTTCGGTCGTATATTGGGCCAATTCCCAAGAAGATCTTGTTAGCAGCCCGAATGACTTTACGGCCTTACACGAGTTGGCGCATTTATGGTCATCGAAATAAAAGTCTCATATTTTAAGCTTATGGCATAAAACTGAAGACTAAAAGTTTGTCTGAGACTGAAGAACAATATTGTGAATATTGCAGCCCCACGCTAAGTATTGCTTTTGTGACGGTTAGCAACATAAGGGGGAGAGTGATATCATAGCGGCAGGAATAGGAAAGGTAGTACCAATCACGGCGAACCAAAACTAGTTTAATAAATTCGCAGACCCATAGAAATACAGACATCCATATTCATTACCAAAATTCCTGTCCTTGTAGGGGAAAGAACCTTAGGGGAAAAACCTTATATGGTGTTGTTAGGTGCCTACGCTTACCACTCATTTAAAGAATTACATTTTTCAAAGCATATAAATTATATAATAGATAATAAAAAATAAATAGAATTTAATTACAAGGCAGTATAATCTACAAACTAAATAATTTCCTGCTTGTTTGATAAGACGAACAAATATCGGGAAAAAATCTTAATTAGGAAAATTACTACCATTAGTAAAGTAGTTTCATTATTGAAATATCTTTAGGGTTTCGTTGTCAATAATATAAAAAAATAGAACTTCATAATATCTGTCTGTCTGTTTATGCGTTGTTTAACCAGGTTAACATATATATCTCAGCCAAGTCAGCAACTTACTTAATAGGCTAAATCAATATACAGTCCGTTGTCCAAGAACGTACGGTCTGAGTGTTGTTCGCGAAATTTGACGTTTTATATTCACTTTTTAACAAACTGCACTTGTACTTTTTCACAATATTCTTTAAAAATAAAATAAATAGATGTCGTCACGCCCATATATCCTGAAGAGGGTAGGCAGAGGTACAAACTGCACCCATGACTAACCGACGATATTTGGTCCAATAATGTAATGGGTGGCAAGTCCGTCGCCAATAGGGCACAAATTCAACCCCAGGCAACTTTATGTTTTTCAGACAAACTGAAAAATCTCATATTTAGAACAAGTTGCCTGACCCAGAAATCTAACCCAGGACCTCTCGCGTCAAAGTCGCAAAGCGACACGACTAGACCACAGGAGCGATTAGGCAATATTCTTTATCACACATTAGCCGACCGGTTTTACTCTTACGGTGCTTCTCCACTGCCTTATACCGTAAAAAAGTATATAATCAAATTCCCCTGAACAAAAAAACAAAGTGTGTTAACTTCGCGAATCTTTATATTTTTTGCTCCTAATGGGTTGTATGTATATTTTGAAGGTTATCGAGTACCCCGAAGTTGCGAATTCGGCCAGTTCCGTCTTCGTGACGTTCTAATTACAAATCTTAATGGCAGTTAAATTCTAAAAATTAATATATCATTCACTATCATTCACTGCGGCCTCGTTCGCTCATGATAAATCAATTAAGCATAGCCGAAGTTGCAGGATAGTTTAAATACCCCATGGTACCACGCCTTGGCCTTGTTAAACCTTTGGTGTCGATAGGCGGCGTGAACTTCTTAACATCGGAAAATCCGTCTGCTTGTTTGCCTTCCAATATCCCAAAGAAGTGTTAGGCAAAGTGATTGGAGCTACGTGGAATGACTATTATAAGAGGACTGGGAGACTAAGGTACTTATAAGGCTTTCCCCACAAAAAAGTTATCCAATGGTGAACAAATGTAGTAAACAAGCAATAATTTAAGAACAAAATAAAAAACCCGACTGCAAATATAATTATATATTAATAATGCTTCTTTAAACGGATTTGATATTGCCACGCTGATAATGTTTTATTGCCAACTTTATATCGCCATAAAACCTAAATGGTTGCACAAAATGAAAAACGGTATAAAAAAACTGAGTTCTTTTAAACCTCTATTCAAAGATACCCTACTTAAAACACTGTGCCGATTTATTTTTTATTTTTCATAATATGGCGCTCGGTTGCCACCACATTGAATTTTAATTACTATCATGTCTTCAATGAGCCTGGGAAGATTAAGCCAAATAGATTGAAGTAAGAGTCATCAAAATCGGCTCATATGTTTGATCTCTAGAATACACAAAGGAATATACATACACATACAAAGAGTGTTAAAACATAACCTTCCTTTACGTTGCGTAGTCGGGTAAAAAAGGGGGCGTTCATTAATTGCCTTGTGGAATTTTAACCCGTTGATTACCTAATGTAATATGTAAATCCCTAGGGCAGTAATTTAATAAAAGAACATGTATTGTAGACTCACGAGTCGCCATGATATAAACTCTATTACTGTACAGTCATATCCAAAGTCCCTTTTAAGAAATATCTTTAAAAATGCTATTTTTTGCTTTCCGTAGGTTTATTGATTGAGATCGAGTGATCGATCAAGATGTCCCGGGTTCGATTCTCGGGTCGGGCAACTTGTTCTCTATGCGTTCTTTCAGTTTTTCTGAAAAGCATAACGTTCCCTGGGCTTGGATGCGTGCCTGACTTGCCACCCGTCACATCTTGGGACCTAATCGTCGGC